>SSSL01000024.1:0-48504 GCA_008086715.1 Sitobion miscanthi
TTTGAAAAAATAAGTACCGGTTGTATTTATTAAATCATTAGCAATTTTACAAATTTCAAGCCATTGGCGATTCTAGTATTTTAGAAGCATAAGGCTTTCCATTTCCAGAAATATTTGTGTCCATGATCGACAATTAAAATTTCCTTTAATTGGAATTTTATTTAGATTATATTTCATAATTTTAATATTTTTATTGTTATAAGTATTATAGTATCATATTTACAAAATTTAACAAAGATTTCATTATTTAATATTGAGTTTTCTATTTCGTTTGCATTTTATCTTGTAATTTATTAAAATCTTTGATAGTTGTTTCCATTATTTTATTATACATTTCATTTCCTTTAACTCAGGTATTCAATTCTTTTTAATACATTTTTGCATTTAGATTTTTATTTTTAATAGAACAATTCTATTAAAAAATGTTTTGGGGATTTTGCATTTCAGATTTTTGAAAAAATATTTTAAGTAATTATTGCATTTAATGTCACGTGTGCTGAAGCCCCCCATAGGAAATTATTTTTTGTATTTTTGCATTTCAATTTCTCTGAAAAATATTTTTATAATTATTGCGTTTCACGATTTGCAAAATAATTAAAGGATTTTTGCATTTCAATTTCTATGAAAAATATTTTAGGAAATATTGCATTTAAAATGACAGTGTACCATAGCGACCCTTATACTACTGGTACCTTTACAAAAAAATAGTAATAATGCATCTATTGAAACATGTTAGACGAGATAATCACTACAATTATTGATACTATTAATATTAAATATGTAGTATACAAGTTTTTATTTTTGGAATTAGAGAAGAACGCGTTATGTTTGTAAAGTACAGTAGAACCCGTTTAAGACGTTCTCGCTTAAGACGATTTCCCGGCTAATACGCTCATTTTTACGAGTCCCTTGATTTTGACAACATTTAACATGTATTCAACTTGGATAATACGCTCTATGTTCCCGGATAAGACGCTCGTATTGTTAATGATGTTAATAAAAATGCATTGTATATACATATAAATTGTATAACATTTAAAGAAATACCTCACTAATAATAACGATAACGAATATTGTAGGTGTACTTGTACCGGTTATCGGACGATTAGATACGACACACTACATACGGCATTACATTACATTCATGGCATCGGAATATAATCTGATATAGCCCCAGTTTACGACAGTTTACCACTTGTAGCCACAAGAACACTAGAAGCATTGACCAGATAATTACTGATAAATTGCCACCAGCTGATATAACTTCTATAGAGGAAGAAGAAAGCGAGGAGGAAGAAGAGGATGATACAACACAGATCTCCCGGTAACAAGCACTCGATCATGTTAATGAGCTAAGAAGATTAATTGCATCTTTTGACAATGCTGACGAAACGTTACAGAATCTTAATAAAATTGAAAACTTCTTGTATTCAAAAAACATAAAAAAATTGAAACAAAGAAAGATAGATGATTTTTTTAAATAGGTAAATAAATAAATGTAATATAAATGTAATAATTCACTCTGCTAAGTAAAAAATATAATTTGTATGCATATAAAATAGATACATATACAATTGTAAATTGTAAAAATGTATTGTTCTCGTGTAATACGATTTCCCGCTTAAGACGCTATTTTTAACTGGTCCCTTGGAGAGCGTCTTAAACGGGTTCTACTGTATTTTCATTTTTCTTTGTTTGTTACAACTTCAATAAAAAAAAAAATAAAATATATATTATGTGTTATGTCTATGTATTATGCTTTTATAATTGTTAAATGTTTATTTATGTATTTTTCTTTTCTTTTGTAGATCATATTATTATATATTATATTTATTCTCATTATATTACTTTATTTCATAGTATTTCTATTATTTTCATAGAAAAGCACATGATATTATTATATATTTTTTTAAAAATGGTTATACATGTTTTCAAATCCAATACAGCAGTAGAGTGTACAATATTATGTAGGTATATGAACTTCAATTTCCCGAGTTCCGTAAAATAATTTACTTTAGAGTATTTCTTCCTCGTCTTAACGCGCACATACAATAACTGACGAATTTAAAATAAATAAAAGAAAAAAATAATTTGTGAGTAGGTATGCCCATGAAGTTTTAACGAAAAATTTCCATGGAACGTTTGGTTCAAATTTAGACTGTATGCATAACCTACACGTCACGATGTAATTTTACTCAGTGTAATACATTTTGAGGAAAGTATTCTGTTTCTTATTATGGCGTTCAACTGGACTAAAGTAATTTAAGGAGAAAAATACTAATTTTATAAGAAAATTATTTTCAATTATTGATGACAGTCAATATTGTCATAATTTAACAAGTAATTGTGGACATTAATATGGAAATTGAATCGCTCGTATGATGAATTGTTTATTTTTAATTTGAATTTTGAACACTTTTTGACGCTCAGGCACATGTTAATGCATTTCATAATCACTATTTTTATATCACTAAAATTACATCAAAAACGAAATAGCCCGACAAAGCTTTAAGACTTGAGTCGATCAAATTAGTTTTGTAATTTTATTAATCGATTGGTGTGATTTTTAATATTTGAAACAACTGGTATTGTTATATAAAAACAATGAAAATATGAAAATATAATTTTTTAGTTCATCGATATTTCAGCTGAAAAACAAATACCATCAATTGATCCTATTAAATAATTCCTAGTAAATTGTTCAATGAATCATAACCCGTTTTCAATATTGAAATCTGTCAGAGCAAAGTCCTACGCAGTCTTGTCAGACTAATAATATTAGGTCTATATAAATACCACTTTTTCTATATAGCGATTATTGTTGCCCCTTAATGATTAGAATGTTGTCAAAGTTAAATTATTTTTAAAAAAAAAAAACCTTAAAACCAACTACTACTGTGTAGTCCAGCGGTTCTCAACCTATGGTACGCGTACCACTAGTGGTACGTGGACAGCTAATAGGTGGTACGCGAAAAAACCTCCCTTATTATGAAGAAATTGGGACGAACATTATTAACATTAAATATTATTTATTTTATTTGGTGGTGCGGAGGCCGTTTGTAATCGTAGCAATTATAAGATAGCGATAATCTCTTTAACATAGGACATAGGTACCTCCTAATAGAAATAGATAAACTTTATCCGATAAACGGATAAAGCGTATTCTTATTTCACAATAATGCGTTTTTACCTAGTTTCGTAATTCTTTCAGTTAGAGTGCCATACGAGTTGTTTGCATCAATAGAATATTTTTATTAGTTTTTTTTGTATTTTTTTTGTCACGTAAATTAGGTAAAATGAAAAGATTTGCAAAACGCGGAAGCTCAATACTAATAAACAGAGAACACAGGCGAATCGTAAATAATATGACGATAGTCACTTACAATACGGAATCGTTGTAAAATTTGGTTCTGAAAATTCTATACATATAAAATAAACGTATAGATACGCAAAAAAAACGGTCAGGCGGTACGTAAAAACGTTCGAACCGTGTAAGTGGTACGCGAATATAAAAAGGTTGAGAACCGCTGGTCTATATCAATCATTGATCGACAAACGGCGTGCGGACACTATAATATTTTAGTTATGGATTTCAAACAATAATTGATCACACTCAGGGATATCTATAGACAGTAATATCTAATATAAAGTAATACAACACAATAGTATATATAATAATATAATAATATGTGTATACAATAAGTATATCAAACGTAATAATATGTATAATAATTGAAATACTAAGTCACAGTTAACCGACCATCATATGATGAGCACATAAAACAAAAGTGTATTTACCTACACACGGTATCGGTAGTAAAAAATAAAAAATTCAAAGTGTTGTAGGTATTTTACAGTACGAACACAATGTTACATAGTTAAAAGTAATTACAATTGCGATTGAACAATATAGTGATACATGTTACAAAATGTTGAGGTTAATATATAGAACATAGACATTGAAGTACGAATATAAGGTTATACAATAAGATATAATATGTATGATAAGTGTATAAACAAAGTGTATTTACGTACGCACGGTTTCGACAGTAAAAAATAAAAAATCATTGCGTTGTAGGTATTATTTTACAGTACGAACACAATGTTACATAGTAATAAGATAATTACAATTGCGATTGAACAAATAGGTAGAGATACGGCATGTTACAAAAATATAGCAATTTCTATAATAGGTAATAATATATATACATAAGGTTATACAATAACATAATTAATCTTTCGAGTAAATACAGCCACAATAGTTAGATACAATGCATTCGCAGTTCATTGCATCGGTGATTGATTATATGACTTATTTACAGTGATCACAGAATTAAATTTGTCTTTTTTGATAATATCAGGTTTAACAATAAGATTTTAAAGAAGTAAAACAAATACATACATTAGGTTATACATTAAAAGCATTTGTCATTTTGTCGGGTGTTACTTCAAAAGTGTTTCTAAGGGTTTTCAGTTGTGGTTAACATGATGAAACACAGAGTGGGAAGGGAACAAATGAATATCACTGTTGAAGGTAGCAGTGCTGTCTTGAGAAGTCTGTTGGCCTGGCATGTTTGTATCTCAACGTTTCCACACAAAACAGCCAAAATACAATATATCAGTAATTGATTTAATGAATAAGCTTATAGTATATGTAGTTCTTAAAAGAGTAATGTACAGTGATCGCAGAATCAAATTTGTTTTTTGTGTTGGTAAAAATACTTTAAGCACAACGTCAGTATATATCTTAATAAAACCATTGAGAAAGTTAATAACACTATTAAGGCAATATTGGGTCTATCTAATAAGGTCTATGAATTTTTTATGAACGCATATTGGTCCAAGTGAATGCGTTATACGTATAAGAGTATCTGTTTAGAGATTATGTAAATATGAATTAAACACGGGGTAGTTAAACATTAAAAATAAAAGTCAATGATATTTCTGATAATAATTAACCTGAGAACATGACAAAAATTATATTAAATTGTATAGTGAATAGGAATAGCGAATAAGAATAACACATACAATATGTAATAGTTTTCAAGTAATAGTTTAACAGTGATCACAGAAAATCAAATGCATTAACCTTTCTAATGAAGAATATCGATACTGATGATATAAGGTTTTACAATGAATATAAATATTAAAAGCATTTGGTCAATGAGAGTAAATTGTTATAAGAGTTTTAAGTTGTGATTAATACTAATTGAACACATATTGGTGGTTTTGGTGTGTGTGGAAAATGAACAATACTAATGCACTATTCATAATAACCTCAGTGCTGTGTCGAGAAGTCTCCAGAAACAACAAACCTCGAACACAGCTTGGTATACTTGTGACCTGTGTGCTGCACGAACTGCGTCCATATCCGTCGAAACCTAAATGTAAATGTGAATGTGAGTATAACGGTCATGTACATTGGGACGTAAATGGTTCATACTTACTTGTGTATAGAAACTCCATGGCGGCGTCAATGTTTCCACACCAAACGCATTTGTGTTCACCATTTTTCAACAGTCTGAAAATGTTAATTCTATAAGTATGCTGAACCAGTTAATTATTTAATTTTAAAAAACGTTTGACATTAGTTACGAATTCACTTTGCAGTGAATAAGCATCCAGAGAGAACCACGGGGAGGTTGTCAAACTTTCTCTCCACAAGGACCACAAAGGTCGGACCACACAGGTCGGACAACACAGGTCGGACCACACAGGTGGACCACACAGGTCAGGGCACACAGGTACCCGCCGTCGCATATAGCGACGGCTAAACTTATAGCAAATAATTATAAAATTATCGGCATAGTGATTTATACTGTAATAACTATAAGTAATTAAGTCATGGTTGAAAAAAACGGCCGATCACAACACGTCTGAATACACTATATTCCTTGTGATAAATCGACCGTCGCCGTCACCGTACATACCAACTTTTATTGATTCCGAGTCTCGCACTCGTGAGAACGCAACGTACAGTTGTCCGTGCGTAACACCGAGGACGGCAGAACAACAAACAACCAAATCTGTCAAAAGTTTGACCCTGAGACTTGTTGATCGTCATCGCGAACGAAAGTCTCACAGGGAACTGAACCCGACGCATGGTGAAGGGCAGGTCATCGTCTCCGCTGGACGACAGCGGTATCCTGGGGATGACGATGTCGTCCTGCCCTTCCCCAGCGTCCGCCAACAACCTCACTTTGAAGTTGTTGCGCCTCAGTTCCATAACCACTAACCTTGTTCCGTTGCACAGTCTGATTTTCGGATCGAGGTTCCGCAACAGCATGACCACGGAACCGACCACCGGCGTCAGCCTGTACGGAGGAAGTCCGTCGGGCTCCAGCGAGTTCAAAAACTCGGTCGGGTAGTTGGCGGTCTCGTCCACGTCGTCCGCCTCCACCGTGTCTATGGCGGTGTACGTTCTCGCGGCACCCGCGACGCGTTGCAGCACCGTGCGATTGACCTGTCTGCAATCCTCGTTCCTGGGACACAGAATAATTCTCCGAGCAAAGACGTCGACGTTAGCCAACGACATGGGCGCTTCGTCCCAGACGATGAGTGCCGCATCCCGTATCCTGCTTGCGCGTAGAGACTGCATGGTGATGGACGATGTAGATTCTTCGTTGAGCGTACCGAAAGGCAAACCGAACGTCGAGTGAACGGTCATACCACCGTCCATGAGCGTCGCCGCTATTCCCGTGAACGCCACGGACAACACGGATCTGCCCATGTTGCGGAGCGACCATATTAGGCAGCCGTAAAGCGTCGTTTTCCCCCTACCTCCTCTCCGGCCCGTCGACGTAGAACATTTTCGCGACGTCGCGGTTGTCGTCTACGGCCGCCATCACGCGGTCGTAAACCGCCCGCTGTTCGCGTCGTTGAGGTTGTCCAACTGCATGGTCCAACGCACCACCGCCGCGTCGAGAAGGCGTAGACGTCTCCGCCCGCGTCCTCTTCGAGCAGCGCGACGTCCGGATTCGGCAACCCTATAGTCGGCCAGCGTTTTACCGTGACCCCGCAACGCACGCCTCTCAACAGCGTCCAGGCCCGCGGCCCTCGCGCGGTCCTCGTCCCTCAGTCTGTGGGAAGTCTTGTCTCAGGTTCTTCCTCGCTTGCCATGTATAACGCCAGCGAATCCGCGGCCTCGCAGTACAGCAGGATCGTCACCAGTAGGTAACGCAGCTGTGCGGGAGTGTCCACGGCCGCGGACTCTGCCATGCACGCCAGCAGGGCTTGGTCATCCTCCAGGAGTCCAAGCGCCGCCGCCGCCCGCCGCGTATGTCGGATACACGATCCCGTCGACGGTCCTCATGTCTCTGACGACTGAGGACCTCTCCTGTGCAGTAGCAGCAGTCGCAAGAGGAATCGGTCTCGATCTAGTGGGTTGACCGCGTACATCCAAGACAACGTCTCGTTGGTCATTACCCTTCGGCGCCGATTCCACCTCCTGTCTCTTTCCAACCAGGTGTAATGCAACGGTATCTCGTGGTAGAGATACTGTCTGGCCTCGGGGTCCGCCTCGTTGAGCGAGAAGAACGCCGTTAGTCTTGTTCGGGCCAGCGCTGCGTTTTGCACCCGCTCCAGTTCTTGTCCCGGAGTAAAGTACACCGTGTGGTAGTCTTCCAGATGGACTGGAAGCCTGATCACATTGTGACTCGGCTTATGCAACTCGTACGAAAACAGTCGCCAAACTGCTTCCCGGACTGACGTACCGAGCATTGATGAAACTGAAACAAACAAAATTCGTTCGATTAATACACAATAATGTTATAGTATGATAATATAATTTCAATAAATACAAAAAAAATAAAATTTATATTATAGAATTTAATTAGTTCTATTAGATCTATTGGTTAGTTAATTTTATATAATACTCTACATATATAAGTTTTATTAAATAAGTATATAGTCATATCATTATTTTAATTTAATTTTCAGACTTTAATTAAATATATGTACATAAAGTTCTATTTTGTTTATTAATATTGTATTATTTAGAATCTGTAGCAGTATTTGTATGCTACACTAAATATAAATTTATATAAACTGTAATATATCAAGTACCTACTACATAGTATGTTATATATTTACTATTTAACAACATAATGTCTAACTTGGGTGCGTTGATCAATATATAGTTTTTATCAATTGTCTATTTATTAACTTGATTTTATGCTCATGAATAAACCTACCTATAGTATAGTCATATATTATATATTGTATATATATATAATATACCCACTATAAACCTAGTTACATAAGTAAAAGCAAACCTTATAGGCATACCATTATAAAATTTAACTACCAGATTTTAGTGAAATATATGTAGTATATGTAATCAGTTTATTAACATTGTATTATATGGTATCTGCAGCAGTGGTTGTATCCTCCATAATAAATTTATAATTAACAAATCACATTACCTCAAACCATTATAATAACATAAAAACTGTAATGTATTAAGCACTACATAGAGTATACTTGTGGGTTTGTTATATTAATATTGTCTATTCAAGTATATATAGAACTATCCCATGTAATCCAGCCCATGTTAAATAATATAGGTGTAGATAATAAAATCAAGTGTTACCTAATTTATTATTTCTTATTATTAAATAGTTTATTCCATATAATACTCTACCTATATAAGTTATATCAAATAGTATATAGTCACATATCATTATTTTAATTTAATTTTCAGACTTTAATTAAATAGGTACATAAAGTTCTATTCTGTTTATTAATATTGTATTATTTAGAAACTGTAGCAGTATTTGTGTGCTACACTAATACATTTATATAAATGACTGACATAAAAACTGTAATGTTATATCAAGTAAATACTACATAGTATGTTATATATTTACTATTTAACTACATAATCGAACCCTTGTCTAACTTAGGTGCGTTGCTCAATAGCTGTGGATGTCAATTAAATATAGTTATTTATCAATTGTCTATTTATTAATTAATTTATATTATTATATCCATATAGATAATTATATTATGTAAATTTAAAATGTAAAACTTATATAAAAATAATAAAATTTAAAAATAAAATAAAATAATTTTTTAAGATCAGTGTACTACTGTGTGAATTAATTATGTATGACGGTAATATCATCAAAAATATAATAAACGAAAAGTAACCATTATTTTATAGTATATTGTTAATTTGCAAATGAAAACAACAAACAAATAAATACTTAAAAATGTAAGTTGAGTGTTTTTTTGTTAAATCATAGTAAGAATATTTAAGGGGTTATACATCAAAGTGTTGATAAAGAATATTTGTTTCGTTTTCCAAGTATGTTACATTTTTAAAATAACCTTTGTATTTTATTTAGTCGAATTGCTTATGAGTTAAAACAGTTAAAGTATAATGTAGAAATAAATTAACAGATGCTTACTTTTCAATTTCATTTCTGTCTTTGACTTCTACTGTAGCCATGTTGTGGCCCTTGAAGACGTATTTGTATAAATACTTTACGCTCTTCACGGTAGAACACACCTCTACGTTGATGTGTGCATCGTACTTGGCCAGCAGGTAAGGGTTGTAGGCAACTACAAACTCGTTGCCGACCCGGTGACCCCTCACGAGGGCCTCAATTCCGTTGTCTGGTCGACGGTACGTTGGGTACCCGCCGTCGGAAACGTAAACTATCTCTGCACTATATGCCTTTGGATATTTCTTTAGACATATCCCTTCAGCCATACACGGACTGTTGCGGTTCAGTTGGCCACATGGTCCGTGTATCATGTGACTCGTCACAGCTGTGAACAGTCTCTGATTGTTCTCGTCTGCTGGGTCTGGCAGTTCAGCGCACACGACATCGTCTACATCCTCGGCTGTGAGCAGCTTGTCGCCATCGCTGAGTATGATGAGTATGTGTGCGTGAGGCAGACCGCGTTTTTGAAACTCAACAGTGTAAACATATGCGTCTACGTTACCAAACACTCTGTTGTCAGTTATGTCTGACATGAGCTGCTTGAGTTTGGCGTGAAACACCCTTGCCACCAGTTCTGGTCTGTCACTCGCAACTGCATGATTTCCTTTGTTGTTGACGATCTCGGGCCACCCAGGATTGCAAGTGAAGGTAATGAACAGGTCGGGTTTGCCATACTTGCGCACTATGGTCATTGCATCCTGGTAGCTCTGTTTCATGTAACGCGGACCTCCAGTGAAGGTCGACGGCAAAATCATTCTGCGTCCAACCGGGGCAGGTTCGTCAATGTGCAACTGCTGGTTGATGTGATCCACCAGGCCCTGATAGGCTTCGGCAAACAGGGCTCTCTGATTGCGTTCGATGAACCGTAAGTTGTTTGTTTCCATTCGTACGTATTGGTCACAGACGTACTGTTGAAGCAGAAAACCACCCCGGTGTATCAGACTCAATTTTCGATGCCTCTGGTCGTTAGTCCCTTCGTAACGAATGGCCAGACGGTGACACACAAATTCTCTGATAGTGTTGCGTGTGCGCACAGCATTTCGCCGGCCACCATCGTCTTGTCGCAGTTCGAAATGCCAACCCAGTTCACCGTGTGGGAACAACAGAGGGTATAGCATTGGATCTGCGTGCTGGGAGC
Source organism: Sitobion miscanthi (assembly GCA_008086715.1). NCBI lineage: Eukaryota > Metazoa > Arthropoda > Insecta > Hemiptera > Aphididae > Sitobion > Sitobion miscanthi. The sequence goes on from SSSL01000024.1 coordinate 10,588, forward strand.
CGTACGATAAGGTTTGCATCCTGTGTTGCGGGTTCACTGGATTCGAGTCGTACACCACCAGGTCGAGGTTTCCCGGCGGTTGGCCATTGTTTCCAGCAAACACGACCGAAACTTCGTTGACCTGAGCTGGCGGTAGATTGTATCGCCTTGGGTCACTGTTTGGGTCGGCCACCAAGTGCATGGTGACTCTCCTGGGTTGCACCAGAGGATTGGCGTTGGCAATTCTCTGTTCCTCCAGCCACACTGCTCTCATGTTGCTGAATGCCATGGCAAATGGATTGGTTTGCCTCAGCATCGTGTCCAAGTCTGTAAGCACAGTCTCGTTCAGCTCACCCTGGCGGTTCTGGTTCATGCGAGCCCGGTTTGCTTCCCCAGATTCAATGAAATAGAGCTCACAGTAACTTGGGTGTCTGTCGTCGTTTCTGACGACGTCGTTGGTGATCCTTCGATACACTTGGCCGTGTACAGTGAACACTTTCGGTCCGCGACCAGGCAATCTTCTCTTCTGATTGAGGTCAGTGGAGAAGGCGGCAAACGCAAGAGTGTTGTTGTACCGTCTTATGTCTCTACGGTACTGTGTTGCTATCTGTGAGTCGTCTACCAACAACTCTGTAGCAATTCAGGTGCTTCTTGCAACCGACGGGGTCCTTCAGCAATCACCATCTGATTGTTGTTGCAACACAATGTGAAATGACCCCTCGAAGTGCGTTCACAGTTGAAGTGACGGGCCTCGCAGTGCCTGCAGACTTGATTCAACGGCCCGATGTAGTGCCGATCCGGAAGTGGGTGTTGAACGCCGGCTGGCCTGTCTACTCGTGGCGCATTCACTCTTGGTAGTTCAACAGCAACTTCAGGGTTGAAATCAATGTCCATGAACTCGAGTTCACCAGGCAGGACATCGACTATCTCGACGTCCGCCGGCAAAACTTCTTCGTCGTCCGTCTGGACTTCCATGTCTTCCACGTCGACATATTCCACATTGTCTTCGTCCATAACAACTTCAACGATGTAGTCGTCCATCATGGCGTATTCGTCGACAACTTCTACTTCGACTTCCATGGGGTCTCCACCTTCAGGCTCTTCAGCCACGCCTGGCACCAATTGCCGTCCGACTACCTATAAATTAATGGGCGGTTAGTGTAATTCGATTTTAAATCACATATTTATTTATCAATTAATTGTATTAATGACAGAGTAAAAATGTTTTAGCGTTATTTCGTAGTTCTAATATTTTTATATCTTTTTATTTTATATATATATATATATTCATTGCTAAAAGTTGTTTATAAAAGTTATTTAAGCATACAACTTTATGCTTCGTTAAGTATAAATATTTTCAGGCAAACATAATTTACCCATAATAGTTTTTAACGTAAGTTTTAAAGTAAGTGGTAACTATTCCAAAATTTGAACAATATAAAAATGAATAATAACTGAAACTGTTGTTAAAGCACGGGGCGCTTTGAGTTACTTAAGTACTAATGTAATGTAATCAAGTAATAATTAAATCAAAAAGTACAGTTGTATATTTAATGTCAATTGTTTAATAGACTATATCGTAAGCACATTTGTTAAACTGACTATTAGTTCAAACAATAGGAGCGCAGTTTAAAATATGTTTAGTCATAGCAAACGAATGGTTCTGAAGCAGTGATCAACAGTTATAAAATTTAACAGTTGAGTGAAATGACAAAAGGGCAACTAATAAGTGAAATAAAAGTGTTGTTTAGAGAGATATGTACACATATATCAAACATTTGTTTGTAAGGGAAAGTAAAACAAAATATTAAAAATCATAACATGTAAGTTTAACGTTTAAAGTCTGACTTTATTTCGAGCCATAACCAATGAATAGGTTAAAATAAATAGGTACATAATCACAGTCCATAATAAATATAGTATAATTAACAGTTACACATTAAATAGTAAAGTAAAAATAAAAGTGTTCTGTTGAGGTATTATGTATACGTCATGATCCTCAACAAAAATAATAAACAAATGAACAAATGCCTAACTGTTGAGTTAGTTTAGATTTGAGCACGTGTAACTCAAGGTAATAGAATGCAATGTGTACGTGATAGTAAAAAAACAATATTAGTTATTATGTATTATTATATAGTTATAGTATGTATATTGGTATGTACGCGACTGACATAACATTCATTGACATAATGATAGTAATAGTAATAATAATAATTTTAATAAATATTAATAAAGTAAGTTGTTACTAAGAGTTAGCCTGTGTAGGTAAAGTAATAATTAAAACAAAAAGTAAAGTACATGTCTTTAATGTTGAGTAGTAAATTAATAGGTCTGAAGCAGTGAACACATCCATGAGTAACATTGTAATACATGTAATGCTATGGTTAACTCACAGAACACAGTCTGTACGTGAATGTAAAACAAAATATTAGTTTAAGGCAATCATATTTGAATATCTTTAAGCTCAATACATAAGTTTAACATTTAAAATCTACGTTTAAAGTCTAACTCTAATTTAATTTTATAAGGGTATTGATAATTTATTACAAAAAAATAATTATTGCACTCTATAATAGTAAGTGTAGGTACCCATATGCAATAAGGTTTCTGTTATTATACAAATAATTGCGGTTTTAAAGAGTTACAAAATAATGTTTAGCTAAATATGTGTTCAATTTGATCAAGTTAACTACACCTATATGTAAGCCCTGCTTAACATAACATTAATACAATCTTTTACAATAATAACCTGTCGTAGTATAATCTAAAAATTGTCATTGTAGTAAGCAGGTGTATTGTTGAGATTAGAAAATATGTATACTGTCTTTTGTAATTGTTAAATAAATACATTAAACTTTAAAATCAAGTACAAATCAAAAAACAATGACAATAAATTTGAACCATTGTAAAAACGTATTGCTCTGTATAACAGTAAGTGTAGGTACTCAAGGTGTGATTAAAATTATTTTTTAAAGAGTATTCAAAGTGATAAAATCAAATACTCCTATATCTATCACCGCTATGTATCAAATAACACACATCAGTAGTAAATATGTTACACTGTAGTACAAACAAAGTTAGTATAGTTGTATAAATTGCTAACGGTAAGACAATATGTGAAATGATAAAATACTTATCCTGCAGTACACAAAAAAGGAGAGGTTAGTAAAGAGTCTAGTAATACCTACTTTGTGTAGTAGAAATATTAAGAAAATTAAGTGTTCTGTCTAGGTAAATATACCCATAGTAAAAGTCGATATATATTAGTAAAGTTATAAGTTAATCGAGGTATCAATGTATGAGCTTGAGCCGGTGTTTGTTATGCAATTGAAATCTGAAACAGCGTAACACAATTGAATGTCGTTCAAGTTATTCTACAATTTACTTTCTATACAATTATATAATATAATAAGTCGAATGAAAGTTTTAACTTTCAAGAATGTTGTACCGACCTAGTATAGTATAATATTATAGTAGTAAAGTATAAGTTGTGTACAGAAACAATGTATATGATATTGAATCTTAGAACACAGTGAATAATTAAGCATGTAACAAATTTTAACCGTAGGTTAGACACTACTTGGATGTGAGATGATAAAATACCTATCTAGTACACAACTTACAAAAAAAGGAGAGTTGACCTAGGTCAGTAGTAAGTAGTAGTAGTAGTAGTAGTATAATATCAAGAACTTTGTAAGAAAAAGTTTAAGTATTTTGTTTATTGGTTGTAAATACCCATAATAAATGTCTCAATAAGCAATATAAGAATATAATATAATATATTGAGAGTATAATGTTAACCTAATGCAAGTACCTGTAGTAGGTATAGTATCAAACTGTAGCCACTGTAAAATACCTGCCACCTGGGTATAATTCACACTTTATGAGTATAGTAAAGTAAAGTAAGGTAATGTAATGATCAAGTGAGTGGATCTTATGCGGTAGGTAGGTACAGCCTGACACTATATTTTGTTTAATACAGTGATCAAATGTTTTATCTTGGTTGTTACTCACTACTGACGGCACTGCTCCAGCAGTTAGTCGACGGCGATGTACGGCTGCTCCGTAGTAGTCACGACCGGCAACAAAATGCCTTGAACAGAGCTTGGAATGAGCCGAAATCTGTCGAGCATTGACACCATTGTCTTCGGCGAACATCACCCATTGACGCTTCCGATCGGCATTCGCTGGAAAACTAATACAATCATCGCATTATGTTATGTTATTTTATAGGGACGTAATTATATAAATACCAATGCACTGAAACGCCTTCTACGTCTTCGACGTCGCCACAAATCATACAATGTTTGACCATTGTTTTTTATTTGCCTAAAAAGATACATAATAAGTAATAACATTTTGATCATTTAATATAATAAAACATTTTATATTATTATATATGCAAAACTCCGTGTTCACCTAATGTAATTATATTATCAGTAACCGTGTTATCAGTTAAAAACCCGGTATCGTGTTTATTTTTAGAAATTCAGTAAATATTATTCGTACACGGTAGGCATAATTATATTATTACGTGTACATACGGTATCGAGTATGAACTAAACAAAAGTAACATGCTGTGGGGTGACGTCCGCGCACACAATATGCAGCCTTGTAATCGGGAACTGCAAAGAGCGTGGTTTAAAGCTTTTTGTGCACGTAGGCCGGCGTTTAAGTCTATGTCCACGGATATGAACACGGCAAGCGGAAATACAAATGTCGTATTAACATTGAATACGAAACGCGCAAAGGTGGAAACGCATCGTACACCAGCTCGCGTACGTACAATGTCATGAATAAACCAGTAGGTAGATACGCGAGCTATACAAACGTTATACTATTAATTATTATTATGTATTATAAACTTGTACTCACCGGTTTGAAAAGCGCCCAACGCAGAATACAAAGAAATCTATTCGAAAGATATTTGTTTTTCTGTGGGCTCGGGTTGTGTGTCTCACGAGCGTTCGACACACGATGACGTTAGACAGCGCGGGCGCGTTTCACGTCGCCAAAGTTGTCCCCCGCACTCCGCCACGCCACTGACCAATCGGTATGAACTATACTAATGGTCATACTGTGGCATTGCGCGTATCGTTGATATCGAAGAGACGTTCGTAAATATTGACGTTCCGACACGCATAAATAATCGTAGGTATATTCCATATAATGCAGCAAAAATTAATAATAATATAATAAGTTGAAATATTCGAACGTTTATGTGACATCCGTCGTCGACCCGAGCTGGGATATTATTATATAGTTGCAACCTAACCACCGTATCAACACTTAATGTATACATTTGTATTATTATAAAATGCATTCCGTGGCTATATCGTGTATATGTATGCCAAATCAAATATATAAATACCAATATAAGCATCCCGCGGCGTGACCGAGTAGGTATTCGATCTATTCACTCACTCACACGGTCAAAAAATATTTTTATTACGCTCGTCGTCGACCCGAGCTGAGACATCAAGGTAGGGTTGATATAATAATATAATGTAATAATCATATATAATATAATAATAATAAAATAGGTAACACATTCATGCCTGTATATAGTAATAACGACAGTCAGGGTCGGCCTGGGTACCTGAGGGCCCAGGCAGAATTTTTTTTTGGGGCCCAATAATTTTAAAAAATAAACCATATATCAAAATAAGGAAAGGAAAGTATAACTATTTTGGAATAAATTTTTTAGTGCATAAAAATATTTAAATTTATCTTTATTAAAACTCACTTTTTTAAATAATGTATTATCAAGTAGATAATGTTAAATAATAAAATACATACTGCTATATACATTAAAAAATTATTGAAGTAGCCTTTTTAATTCCATTGAGGATTTGGAAATTTCATTTATTATATCTTCTTTATTTATATTTTCAGTTAGATCTTTTTCTATGGATATTAGCATTAATGGAGTAAGTATATTTTGAGAAAGTGTTGATCTGAGTCTATTTTTAATAATTTTTAATTTCGAAAAAACTCTTTCACATGTTACTTGTGTTAATGGTAATATTAAAGCACATTTGAAAACGATATATAAATTATTGAAAAGACCAGACTGTTTTGATAATTCCTCTATTAATATATAAGCACATGCTAAGCACTTATTACACTTATTACAATGAATGGATTCATAGTTAACTTCTGATTCAGATTCTGAATTGTTTATTATTTCATTTTCTCCCTCTTGTTCTGATATATTACTTTGGTGTTCTGGAATAATGCTATGATAGTAATTTGCAAATTGTTTTAATTCTGAGAGTACTGCGCTTCTTTCAACATTTGCTAATTTTGTTATTTCATTAAATATATTATCTGGAATTTCATTAATAGTTTGTAAATCACAATATTTTTTTGGATCCAACCAGTTACAGTCTTTCATTAATTTTTCATTTGGTATAAATCTTTCAGAAATACTAATTTCTAAATTATCAATGATGGAAAATACCATATATTTGAATTTATTAAATGATGTAATATTTCTTGACTCATCTGTTGCTGTTTGACCAGGAAGCATCTTTTTCTGTGAAACTCTTTTTTCAATAAAATCTTCTTCAATATTTATTAATGGTTCATCTTTAAAAAAAATATTAATTGTGTTCATCATTTCTAAGTTTTTTAATTTTTTTTAACATAATACTAATCATTGACCATGCTTTTAGGTAATCCAAAGATTTTGATTGTAAATAAATTGATACTGGTGTGGTAATAGAATATATATCAAGAAGCACAAATGATATAAGTATAGTCCTAAAAAGTGACCATTTTTCAATTAGAGTTCTTGCCATAAACTTGGTGGACGAATTGAAATTGCCGTTATTTATTTCTATTAAAAATTGTAATAATGTAATTAATTTACTTTCTTTCAGCAAGTCAGTTTTAGTCGTGAATTCTTTATCTATGATAGAAGACAAGGCCTTTTCTTTACTCCACCATCTAGTTGTGCAAATTTTTTGAAGTATATATAATTTATTATGTCCTGAATGGTTTTTTCCAGTAACAGATTTCCAAACTTCCATTCTTTTATAAGAATCTGATAAAAAAACTGCTGTTTGTTCTACCAAACCAAAAAGGTTTTCAGCTTCAACAATTTTTTTTGTTGAATCTTCCATCGTTAAATTTAATACATGAGCTAAACAATGCGTATACACTATTAACGGATTGGAATTTTTCATATGTGCTTGTAATCCATTATATGCACCTTTCATATTAGCTGCACCGTCAAAAGAACAACCTATTACATCAGTCAATGAGAGACTTAGAGATTGAAGTATATTACACAATAAATTAAAAAGAGCTAGACCACTGGAGTCACTGCATACAACCAAACTTAATAACCTTTCTTCGACTTTTCCCTTATATAAGTACCGAACACAAATTGCCAGTTGATCTAATACTCCCGTATCTTGTGTACTATCAATCATGATACTGAATTTTTTACACTCTTTTATTTGATTAACTATAATCGACTGTATTGAAGTTCCTATCCTGTTGATTATATTATCATTAATAAAATGTTTGGATAGAAATGTATTTAAAGAACCTCGACCTTTTTTATTCATCATTTTTTTGCTAGATTTAATTGATTCTTGCACATGATTATTTAGTATACTATCATAATCGGCAATCAGTAAGACCAATTCCAAAAAGTTTCCATGATTTTTATTTCGATCATCTAATGAATGAGCTCCTTCATGTTTTCCTCTATATGCTATATTTTGTTTTCCAATAAATAATACTATGTCTATCAATCTATTGAGTACCATTCTACGCTGTTCTATTTCTTTTGCACGTTTCATAATGAAATTTCGATTTATTAATCTACCTATATCATTTTCCAAATTACAACGAAGAACTGCATTTGCAGCATTTTGATGAATAGTCGAATTTTCATGTCGTTCAATATCTTTATAGGGATTATAGTTTGATTTTGCTAAAGCATTATAACCAGAAATAAATTATGATTCAGAACCAACTGAAAATGCCATACATGTAGCACAATAAAATAATTTAGTGTCGACTGAAAATGAAATCCATTTCCTATTTATTACATCACCATTGGACAATTTTTTAAAATAAATTCGATCTAATTTCAATTTTCCTACTTCTAAAAATGGCTGAATAGGATGATTTTTCCAAAATTTAAATTTGATATCTGCTGAAATATTTGATGGTGGTGGTATAAAATTTGATAAAGATGGCGTCATATTGTCATTATAAATATTTGAAAGTTCGTTTTGAAATGAGATTACATTTATTTTCATTAGTCCTTTTTCGTGTGAATTATTTTTCTCTAAGTCATTTTGAGGTTTATCTAAATATAAAAATATGAATTTTATATAGTTAATAATATAATAACACTAATAACTAATAATAATATTATAAAGTATTTAAAGTTTAAGTCTAAACATTTTCCAATTTTCAAAAAAAAATCGAGAAAAACAAAAAAATGTGACGGAAAACGGGAATTTTTACGCAAAACCAGTGTTCGACCAAATCGATTTTTTTTAAATTTTAATTTAAATTAAATTTATTTTAAATTTTAAATATTTTGTTACAAAAGTGTATAAAGTATCATACATATTTTAGTATTTATAAAACATATGAAAAAATAATATAGGCATATTTGAAAAGAGAACCCATGAATTAATATTAAAATCAAAAATTAATTATGTGCTTCGGCATATATTTATGTACAAATATTTCTATTAAAATTTTTAACATTAATTACAATATAGTACATACTTGATTTCATCAGTCACATTATTTTCATTTTCATTTATTTCCATTATAATACTTGTACATTCAACATTTTTGTTTTCCAAATTTGATTCTATTTTTATATAAAAATAATAATTATAAAAAAACCTATACGATTTTCTCTACATCTAATTTATCTATTTCAATTTGAATAACATACCATTTATATTTTTCTTAGTTTCACCGACTGTGCAGTTAATGTTTTCCGGCAAAATTTTATTTGTTTCAATTGACTCAGAATCCTTATTTTTTGATATTAATAATTCTAAGTTGGTAAAGTTTAAATGAATAAAAATTTGTATATTTATTTTAAAATAAATACCTAATAATTATTATAACCTAATTGTTATTACCTTGCTGAAAACGTGCAGGTTGAAAATTTAATTTCTTTTGCTTTGGATTATTAGCATCTTCCATTAACTCCTTATGAAATTTCGAAGCTCTTTTTACTGCTCCCGATTTTGATTTAGGCCCCATTAAAAGTATTTTCGAAAAAATACGAAACACAAAACTAATATAATAATTAAATAATTATAATTCACTTAAAAGTTAAAACACTATAGTAATGAGCTCGAGACAAACTTAAAACACATTCTCTCGACACTCGTACGTAACAAATAATGAAATACAACAAACGAATGTGGGAAATGCCGGGTATGTTATCGAATTATCATCGCCGTCTGCAAATATCTGTATAATAATTTATTAATAACTATCGTTTAGGTCTATGATTTACAACATTTCGTGACGAAATAAATTTGTTGTTAGGCATAATGTGACATGTGCATGCGAGTGCGAGTGCGCAACGCTTATCTAGCTCGCCATCGGTCGCACTATCGGAAATCTAAATATAATATAACCAGAATTTTACCGATAATGATCGAATATAATTATTGTCGCCGTCGCGCGTCGCTAACTATAATATTATAATAATTAAATAATATATAATATTATATTACATGGCACACGGCACAGGCGCATTCACGCTCAAACCGTCACGGTGATTATCAGATATACTATTAAATAATTATTGTTGTTCTTTTTCCACATTCAAATTTATAACATAATATTTTTACTTTTGAGACAAAAATAGAATAGAAAACTAACTGAATATTACAATACGATTGTTATATTTAATAAAATATATTTCTTTAGGTAGTGATTTATTTAACTATGCTGTATAGTGTATTATGGGGTAACACAGTACAAGGGAAACTATAATACGGCTAGGGCCCAGGCAGGAATCCCGGCCCTCCGGCCCTGGCCAGGCCGACCCTGATAATATTTTATATTGATTGCAGTTATAAAATTATACATGCTTTTTACATAAAATTATATTGTACGGTGTATTTGATATAATTCTCGAATACACGATCTCGAGAGCCCTCCGAACACCTGGAGGAAGGTAATAGCTTAAATTTAATATATTAACATTCTGATTTTAATATAAGTATCGACAGGAGTCGTACTTATATTATATATTTCTTTTCTGATTAAAATATAATTATCGACAGGCGTCGTAATTATTTTTATATTTACTTTTTCATTTTTAAGTTATTACACGACTTTACCTTCAGTAGCAGTTGCACCACTTTTAACTTGTAAAGCATTTAAATCACTATGAGTTCGGGTTGATAATAATTCCAATCTAGAATTCACTAATATTCTGTTATAGTTTTCAAACAAACCTAACTAATATTTTAATGAAATGCAAGCACTAAATTCACCTTTATCATTTTTCGATTGCGTTTCGTTTTTAAAATTCCAGCCAGCATTTTCATAGCAATTGTAGTTGTCTGGCGTACCGGATAAGTAATCTTTCAACAAACTAGTGATTCCAAGAACACGTGTGCTATCTACTTCTATCCCATTGATTTCCAATCGTATTTGTTCGAAGAGGTAAGAGTAACCGTTATTAGTTAGTTTCACTTTGGTAGCATCACTAATTACCCCCTCCAAAAAAATAAAGCTTTCGTGTAGATATGGATAAACATCCGTTCGCTGGATTGATATACGTATTTCATCATTATTATTAAATGATGTTGTATACGGCGTGTAAGAATGATATTCAATTTTCATAATTTTAGAATTCGTTTCGTACTGTGAAGTTATATCCAAAATATCACTTTCAGGCATTCTGCTTTAATTGATAACCCAGAGCTTGCAAAATTTTTTATTCTTCACCGTCAATTTTTTTTTTTATTTGATGTTTTTGATAAGAAATTTTATCCTAGCCCATTGGCTCTCTGTAATTTCAAACTTTTTTGCCATAGTTGCACTTGTAATAGCTCGATCAGCTATGACGTTAGCTAATGGAGATCGATTAAGATGTAGACGTTCTAACATCATGAAGGTAGAATTCCAACGTGTCTTACAGTATTGAATCAAAGCCGTTTTTGCCATACCAAGCTATTCATATTTAATTTCTATTTCGCTATGTTTGAATGTTTAAAATGAGAAACAAGTTTACTACATTTTTCAACCAATAATTGAATATTATCTTGTCTTAGCGAATGGTTGATAGCAAGTTGAAGTGAATGAGCTGCACATGTTACACTGCTAATGTTTGTATCACTAGATATTAATGAAATGGCATAAACAATGTTCCTAGCATTATCGGTGACAACAGCTATGACTTTACTGTTAACTTCCCATACATTAAATGTATTGCCCAATCGAATCGCTAGATTCTCAGCTGTATGGCGTTCTTCCATTTCATGCGTGCTAAGGGTATAAGACCTAACGTTCCAATGTAAATCAATTGTATGTGTAGTTACGGTAATATAAGAATCCTGAGATAACAAAGACCAGCCGTCAGTTGTACAAACGATACTTTTTGTCTGATGTAGATTTTCCCTTATTTTTGTTTCAACTAACTTTTTAAATCTATTTATTCTAGCTTTCATTGCTTCTTGCTTACAAACTTTATAATTGGGCTCAACGACAGCCATACAATTTTTGAATCTTATGCTCGAATAAAATGAAATTGGTAGTTGATTCATTGATATTAATTTTGCTAATGATTCATGAATCAGTTCTCTTCGTTCGTTACTGCACACAAATTTAGATTTTTGAACTTTCAATACATTAGGTCTTTTGCGTTTTCGACTAACTGGTGACTTATGTTCAACATTTGAGTTAACTGGACTTAACTTCCACTTCAATTATGAAGGTAAAGGTAATGTAGAGGTGCAGGTCGATGAACTTGAAGTTGATGAATTTAAATCACAAACTACATAATTTTTCGAATTAATTGATTTAAAGTTTTTTGGCTGAAGAGTGCACGAAAAGTATACTCAAGATTCATCATACGTTGTACAGTACAACTACACGTATGAGTAATTTATTAGCCGTATTTTCAAATAATAAAATTATTCCGTTTGAGATAATTAAGAAAATGGAAAAAAAAAATTGAGCGTAAATTTTTGATTGTTTTTTATTAACGTCTAAAGTTAGAAATTTGAAAAAATACGTAAAATGCGTAAAACAACATTTTGAAAATTACTGGAGTTCATTTAAAAGAAGATGGGAAACCTAGAACCACAAAGTTCAATAAATGGATGAACGTTGTAAAACCTCTGTATGAACGAATGAAAAAAAAGGAAAAACTAATAAACGAACAAATAGCTAAAATGAATAAAACTAAAGCTCCTCGAATCAACTTGACACCACTTAATAAATATTTATCTAGTTAAAGCGCTAAATGTAGTAACATTCATAACAATACAACTATGGAACCATTTGAATTTAATCCCGAAGCAAACAGTTCTATGTCTACAAAACCCGTAGTTGTAAATATGTTTACTTTTACTTCATCACCAATGACTAAGAAAGGTTCTGGTTTATATAAAGATGTAATACAGCAAACACAATTAGTTTATTATGACGATCCGAATAAACTAGTAACTAGATTAAATCTTTTAACATCATCACAGAGTGTTGGTAATACAGGCGTTTACAATGAAATTAAATCTATTTTAGAAGAACTACGTGAGAGAGATATTATAGTATAATGACCACCTTAGGAGGTATAGCTAATGAACTACATCGGCCAGCGAGGAAAATATTTCGTAGACGTAGTCTGGTAACACGGTTTATTGATGACCTCTGGCAAGCTGATTTAATGGATATGCAATCTCATTCTAGACAAAATTATGGTTTCAAGTATATTTTAGTTGTCATAGATACATATAGTAAGTATGTATGGGTGGAGCCACTGAAAAATAAAACATCGAAGGAATGTACAAAAGGCATGTTTAATATATTGAAAAAAGCTCATCCAAAATTGTTATAGACAGATAATGGCACAGAATTTTATAATATTCAATTTCAAAATTTAATAAAAAAATATAAAATTAGACATTACAGTTCATACAGTGTTATTAAATGTTTGTGAACGTGTGATCCAGACTCTGAAAAATAATATATATAAACATTTTACTGCAACAGGTACATGGAATTGGTATAATACAATATCAAAAATTATACAAAATTATAATACAGTGGGTTCCGCTTAATGTGATCACTTTGGTACGGTCATTTTGATTCTATAAAACATTTACCACATTTTTTTCATAATTCAATCTTTTAATACAATCACATTTTTATACAAATCAACATACATATTTAATAATTTATAAGACATAAAATTATTTATTTTTACATTTTTTTTATTTAATGGTTCCAGTGGCGTATGCAGGATTTTTTTAAGGGGGGTGTCATACATCATAATAATTTACATGAATTTACCTTTTTTTTTGTTTTTTGCTCATCACTCTAAAAAATATTCTCCAACTATGTTGTGATAGAATAGTTAATAAAAGAAAAGAAAATAAAACATTTATATATGATATATATATATATATATTTGATAAATATATAATCATAATTACAAAATACTTATTTATAAAATAAAGTCAGTACGACGGTTTTGTTTTGCCAATACTTTGATTACTTCCTCAACTTCAACATCAACTTCGCGATGAATATTGAGAGCTGCTAAACCATTCAGTCTTAACTGGCCAACAGAATTTCGAAGATAGGTCTTAATCCTTTTCAGTGTGGAAAAACTTCTTTCTGGTTCACACGATGTAACAGGTAGTGTTGCAAAAATTTGAAGCAGTTTGAACACATTTGGAAAGAGGTCTTTATTGCACTTATCAAGAGCATCTAGAAGACCATGTACACTTAACTTTTGTAAATGTGTCCGCCAAAGCTTTACTTCCACTTCAAAAACTTCTTGATCAATATCATTTGAATAAAATTCACTTAAATCTTTGATCCCTTGGTTATCATAGTTTTCATTGGAAATTAGAAAACAAAAGCCAGCTATAATATTTTTATGGTTTAAAAATCGGTCTTTTAATTGTTGAACTAAGCTGTCCACAAATGGAAGGAATATACTAATTTAAAAAAATGTTCAGGGTCATCTGTTGAATAATTTGATCTATGTTTTTGTCGCTTAACCTTTCTAGGGATGGTAATTTCAAAATCCATTTTGTTTGACCTTTCTGTAAGCTCTTCAAAATACTTATGAAACTCATCATCACAATTTTCTCTTATTTTTTGAAGTTCAGAAATTATTAGGTCAATATGATATAAAGCTTGAAATAAATCTAAGTTGGTTTTTTGTAAGTATGAACAAAGAGTTTTTGTATATTGAAATATTTTATGAATGACAATAAGACGTACATTAAATTCTGACGTTTGAATAGCTGCAAGTAACTGAGCTGATCTTGATGACGTTTCAGTATTTGGTGATGACATCATTTCTTCAAAACATGATATAATGACTGGTTGAAAATCATAAAATACATCAATTGAGTCATATCTTTCAGACCATCTAGTAGGACACAGTCTTTTTAATTTTTCTTTTTGACTCATACAAGAATTATCTTCCTTAAACTTATTCAAGTGATTTGAAAACTCAAATTTACGCTTAGGAGTGTTAAGAAATACATAAATATTTTCTATTGTGCTCATAGCATTTCTAATGCTGGCAATATTACAAGCATATGATACAGAGAGATTTAAATTATGTGCACTACAATGAACATATAATGCACTTTTGTATGTCTCTCGGATACAAGCTTGAACACCATTAAATTTGCCACTCATGGCTGCTGCCCCGTCATACCCTTGTCCTCTAAGATAGTTTAAATCAAGTTTTAATTTTGTAAGTTCATCAATTATAGTTTGTGCTAAACTACGACCACTCAGATCAGTAACAGGAACAAATTTTAAAAAAGACTCATGTATTTTTTTATCTTCCAAATCATAATATCTCACACAAAGAGAAAACTGTTCAGTTCCAGAGATATCACAAGTTTCATCAGCTAATATAGCAAAATAACAGTTTGAATTTATTTTGTTAACTATTTTTGACGATATAAGTTCAAAACATGTATCTAATATCTCATTTTGAATTCTAGGACTAGTATATTGAGCATTGTTACCACAGTTTTCTCTAGCAAGTAAAAATGAATCATTACCAGCGTTAATGGTAGCTTTAAGATATAATCTTAAAATGGTTCGGAAGTTTCCATCATTTTCAATTGGTTCTTGTAAATTTAAACGTCCAAAATCCCTATGTCCTCGTAAAGCTATCCCTTGCCGTCCACAGACTATGACTGTCTCGATTACTGGAACAATAATTTTACGGTTAGTTTCTCTCTGTTTTTCTTTGACTTTATCCAACTGAAGGTTTATAGGTAAGGTTTTATTTGAAGCTATTGCATGATGTGACTGGTATTCTAATATACTTTGCTTGTGATAACTACTGTTTTCATGCTTATTAAATTATAGTTACTTTTTTTCCAAGCATTAAAAGGTTGTAAGCATAGCTGACCAAGTGCTTTATTACTTGAGCCAGGTTCATTATTAGCATAGAACACACAATATTTACAATAGGCACTATTTTCAATACCACTATAAGCAAGCCATTTCCATCGATGAACCCAAGAATATTGAAATTTTAAATTTAAACAATTCTTACCAAATGTAGTAGATGGAAATTTGAAATTAGGACCTAAAAAAATCAATTTTTTTCAATTATCTAACTATTTAACATTATAAAAAGGGTTATAATAACCTCAGAACATTTTAATTTTAATCAAAGTATAAAACGTTTTACTTTATTTTATTAATTTATTATCATTATGAATTGATAATGATGATTATAATATAAAATGTATTTAAAATGAATTAGATCAATATCTATTACTTACCAGGTGCCCAGATTGTTGAAAGACTATCAATCTTTTCGGAATCCGTTAGTCATTTTTTCCCAACATAATTTTTAATATCAAAAGTGCTACCTGCCGTTGATACATTTGTTAAATCATTTGAAAACTTGTCTGATGGTGATGAACTTGAATCGGTTGCAATAAGATCGAGTTCATTTTTATTAATAATATTAACTGGGCACGGTTCCTCGCGAGGATCAGTTTCTACTTTTTTTAAATAAGTACCAACAAATCTTTTCATTTTAATTAAAATAGTGTTGGCTTATTCAGAAAAATCAACAATCAATAGTCAATACAAAAAGCTATGTGTTAAAACTATTTTAGTCAGATTTGATAAGAACATTCAGCGCCGCTCAACGCTGTGATAGTGTAATCCAATATAGGCCGCGCCCGCCGTCCAACCATAGTATCTATATCCGTGCTATGTGCATGGGACAATCAGTTAATATCTGATTGATAATGATAAATGATAACGGTTTATCAGGAAAATTTCATTTTTTTTTTAGTCATCGTTTCATAATTTATAGTTTGAACAGTGATAGATACTTATTTAAGGGGGGTGTCATATCTCCCTGACACCCCCCCTGCGTACGCCACTGAATGGTTCTATATTTAGGTATACATTTATGCTTAAATTAAAATTAAAATTTAATAAATACATTTAAAACAAATTAAAGAAGCTATATTTTTGATTGTACTTGACAGTCTACCAATTTCATTTCCATATTAGCCTGAAATTAAATTAAAATTAATATTCATGTTTTTTTATTTATTTGTTTACAATATATAAATTATACATACCTGTAACTTTTGAAACAACTGAAAAGTATCGTTATCGCCGTATTTTTGAACAGCTCCTTTTAACTTCCCAAAACAATTCTCGTATCTTTTTGAGTGATTTCCTCATTGGTCTCTTCGTTATCGTCATCATCATCATCATCATCATCATCATCAATATTAGTTTCTTCTTGATTTTTTTTTTTTGCAAATCAGTTAATTCTTTATCAGATAATGCTCCAAAAGTAGCTAAATCTCGATCAATTGAAATCCAATTTTCAAAGTTTGTATCTATGAATTCAACCTCCTGTAATTCTTCTTCGTCTGATTCAATTTGTGAAAACCCAGCTTTTCGAGAACAATTTAAAATGCATTTGGAAGTAATCTTATCCCAAGCATTAACCACCATATGTATAGATTTTAGCACAGTTATTTTACGAGCTATTTGTGACGCAGGACTGTCACATACATATATAGTTTCAACTATAAAATTCCGCATTGCTTTTCGATAGTAAGTTTTCATTGTTTTTATAATTCCCTGGTCAAGAGGCTGAATGAGTGACGTAGTGTTTGGTGGTAAAAATTTCAAATCGATGTTTTGTAAATTTTGTAAATTCGGATGAACCGTACAGTTATGAAGAAGTAGTAAAATACGTCTTGGTTTTTTTATTTCTCTATCCCATTTTCGTAAAAATTCGGTAAAAAATAGACTAGTCATCCAAGCATTTGAATTAGCGTAATAATCGACGGGCAATGTCTTAACGCCCCGAAAATAGCGTGGATTTTTATTTTTACCAATAATTTAAGGACGTCGTTTATCCGTACCTGTCATGTTGCACGCCAAGCACGTCGCTTGGTCGACATTTCAAAAAATACGTCTGGTCATGAACTGAATAAACTAAATGACACAAGTACACGACGCACAAATTGAATGACATAATTCAACGTTCAACGATATACTGCCATACTGTTAAGTTAAATAATAAAATGGATTTTATAAATTAATCAGTTTGAAATACCATAAAAACGATAAGATTGTTCATAAAAGTGATTCAATTATCCGGTACCTAGTGATTCTAATAAAAGGTCAATTTAACATTAGTAACATACAATTTGGTTTGGGATTTTCATTTTTGATTCTAATAAACGGTTGATTATATAAACCAGTGATCACATTAAGCGGAACTCACTGTAATACAAAACATAGGACAATCAAGTGTACACCGAAGAAGCTCGAATGAATACAAAAAAAATTAAATTTAATACACAATTTAATGATACATTATATAAACCAAAATTAAAAGTTAGTAAAAAATTAAGTATATCTAAGTATAAACATATATTTAGTAAAGGATATACACCAAATTGGACAACAGAAATATTTACAGTTTCAGAAGTTTTACAAACAAATCCAGTAACTTATCAACTAAAATATAGATCAGACAATATAATCTTAGGTGGATTTTATGAACAAGAAATTAAATTAACTGATTTCCCAGACACCTTCCTCGTTGAACGTATTATAAAAAAAGTTGGGGATAAAATGCTTGTCAAATGGTTAGGTTTTGATTCAAGTCAAAATTCTTGGATAACATCATCAAAAATTCTTAAATAAAGATTGTTTTATGTTTAATACATTTATAGTAAAATATATAAGTTTTTTATCAAGTAAAACTAATTATTTCACATGTTCTCCTGGTATTCCATTGTCTGTTTTAAAAAACTTATTTATATATCTTTTATCGTCATTGGCACTGAGAACAAGCTTGTTTATTGTTTTCGAATGAACAACATGTTTATTCGATTGATTGAAATTCATATTTCTGTGAGATTGTTTTTTCTCAACAGATCTATGGTTAATAAAAGCATTTAATATCTCTATGTAATCAATAAATTTAATATGAATTTTTATTATACATATATTTTTTTACACATTTTGCTTTTTTTTCTACAGTAATATCTATGGTTTTATAAGCGTATAATTTCGGTCTCAATGAAACGAATTCTTTAAGAATTATTGATTTAAGTTCATCTTTGAAGAATCCTAGTTGGCTTTTCTGAACTCCACTAAAGCATTAATGGTCTTTAGGATAATTAGATGTGTCAAAATATGGTAATAAATTATTTTTTAAATCATCGAAAAATTGTACTTTTTGAATAGCATATATCAATGAATCTGTATCCGAATATAAAGCACTAATTTTTCTACCATATTTCTTTTTCATTACATTATAATGAAAATCATACATGAAAGTTTTCGAAACGTCTAAAATTGCAGATCCTACATAAATTGCTTTATCGAATTTAATAGTTTCCTTATGTTAATGAATAGCCATAAGATTCTTTGAGTATATAGTTCTATCCTTAAAATTAGTTTTTGCCATTAATTTATTAGCTTTATTTTTCTGACGAAACCAGTTTTATAGAAGTTCTTGTTCGAACATTCTCCATACATTTTCCAAAAACACTATTAATTAAAAGCTTCCAGAATTCTTTTTCAAACTCGTTTTTAGCTTCTGTTCTCATTTTAGCACAGAATTCAATGTACGATGCCATCCATTTTTTTTTGAGAAAAGCGGATAATTCGATGAATTTTTATAAGTTTAAGACCGTGAGCAATCGCTTGTTTTAAATTTTTATAATGAATAATATAGTTTTTTTCGGTATTAGTGTAGTTAACAATTTCTGAACTCAAGATTTTGGTGGGCATTCGTTCAACGGTAAAAACAGGAAATCATTATGAGTCTTATGTAAATGTTTAGGGTAGTCGATATCGACTTCTAATATATATCCAACTTCTCAATCATCAGCTATTTTTGTTACGTCTATGTTTAAGTCAGCAACCCATTCAAAATCATTAAAAGGTAATTCTGTCAACATAGACTTTCCATATAAATGTACACAATCAAGATAGGTTATCCATGTAATCGGTTCGTTAGAATTATAATTCAACCCTTTAAGAGGACGTGTCACGCAATATTTACGCGTGCAACGACCAAGAGGATGCGCTGTTAGGTGTTTTCAAGATCCGCAAGCGCGCGGCGCTTAAGTCACGCCTACTATTCCCAATTCGCAACCGGCCGACGGCGGCGACGAATTCTCGTTCCGGAGCGCCGTTTATTTGTCTAAGAACGTTCGTCCGGTACGATTCGTATCATTA
Source organism: Sitobion miscanthi (assembly GCA_008086715.1). Lineage (NCBI taxonomy): Eukaryota > Metazoa > Arthropoda > Insecta > Hemiptera > Aphididae > Sitobion > Sitobion miscanthi. The sequence continues at coordinate 30,526 of SSSL01000024.1, forward strand.
TAAAACTCATTATACGCGACTGCCGCAGTTATATTTTCAATAACCACGCGTGCCTATGAACTACCGATTATAAATTAAGATACTGCTTACCTAAATGTATATCCCAATACATAGATCGTACAAACTGTATTATTACATAGCTTGATTTGTAGTTATTGGATTATTACTCAATTAAATATAATACTTATTGTAAAATCTAATAAATCGTAAATAAAATAAATACAGCGCAATTAAATTAATATTAATTTTCCGTGTTTTATCTTTTTCGTTTAACTGTTAATGTTATATTAAAATATGACAATAAGAAATTACAAATATTTTTTAAAATAATAATTTGTTGGTGGTACTTTGGTAGGTATACCGTATACCTAATATATGATATAATAGTAATGATAATAATAATGCTCTAAAATCATTATTTATCAATCTGTATTTTTTAGAGATCGGAGACATTCTCTGCCTAAAAATTACTAATTTAAAATGTATAGTTGTATAATATAATGTTAACAAATTGTAACATAAATTAAGCAAAACATTATTTATATAGGTAACTGTTTGTTTAAAATTAATATACAAACTACTATAGGTACATATAAGTATTACACAATTCAATTAATTACAGTTTATCAAATCCAAATGTATAAAATCAATCAATAGATTTAGTATGTGACCTATATTATTTATCACCATATTTATATTTAAAAAATAAATTATAATCATATTACCTATAAATTAATATAATAAAAGGGTAACGAGCAACAATTTCCTATTATTTAACCATGAAAAAAAAATATAAGTTCAACAAGTATAATATAATTTATAATTTTTTTTTCTTTTTTTTTTCTTCATATTTTATAATATTTTCCTTGATGTGTGGGGGGTCAATAATATCACTTTTTTGCATCCGTTTTCTGTATTGAGAATCAACAATTTCGGGTAATAAGCATAAGATAGCTAAGGAAGACAGAAAAATTATTATTCTAAGTTCGATAACTCTTTTAGAAAACTCTATATTTGAATTGGACATGTTTATAAGTAGGTTGCAAAGAGTAATTTCTAACGTACAGAACAATATAGTAGATGCGTTTATAATAACACCCGACCAATTGCTATCGGAAATAAAAAATATTCAGATTATTCTCCCGGATGATTTGAAAATCCCTGTTAAATTTGATAAGGATAATATTCAAGAAATATTCAAAATATTAAGTATTGAAATGCACACAGTAAATGACAGATTTATTTTTTCTTTAAAATTTCCTCTTTGCCTTATAGAAAATTTCAACGTTTATTACATATTACCGATTTACATTCCAATTAATGAACATGGTCAATTTCTCCATATGACTAAAAATTCTATGTATTTGTTAATGGACAAAATAATGACCAAATATTTTATTTGGCCAGATTTAAATAACTGTAAAGTAGTGGATAAAATATTTGTTTGTGGATTTAATGAAATTATACATAATTGTGACACGGACCCCACATGTGTAACAGAATTACTAAAAAATTCTGTAACTAAACCACCTCAATGTGATACTTATATCTCTGAATTCAAAACAGAAATGTGGTATCCCTCATTTTTCAAAAACCATTGGTTTTTTGTATGTGAAAAACCCACTACAATTACTATAATTTGTAATAAACAGTCTTTCACTCAAAAAATTAAAATTAAAAGTTCTGGAAAGTTATACTTGAAGTCTGGGTGTATTGCTTACACCTCGAAAGGTGTACTAAAAACTGAACAAGTATTAAATCAAACATCATATTTCTCAGTTCCAGTGGACTTATCTCTTACGAATGATTCATGCTGTAATGTATTCAATTTTTCAAATCAGGCCTATCCCAAACCGATTCACTTCGATGAAATAAAAAATATTAAATTTAATAAAGAAGCGTTCAATAAAATAAATAAAAAATTAGACCAACAAGATATGTTACTAAATTCGCTTATTGTAGACTAGCTGAATTACCCGTCGTTGCCGGGTTTAAGTATAAAAAATGTCTACAGCCCAACTTTAACCGGACGGCCGCAGACCAAGACAGACGATTAATTTTAATAGTTATATAATAAATAATAATAATAATTTTAATAGGTATATAATAAATAATAATAATAATTTATTAAAATTTAATAGGTATATAATAAAAAATAATAATGTATGACAACAATCTTATTACAAAATTTCTCTATAAACTACATTTGATGTTTTTCCTGTTGGTGCCAAAATAACTAAATTTGTGGGCATACTGACTCTGGAGCATGCCACATAAAATTGCCCATATGAAAAACAATCTTCTCTTACATCGATCCCTGCAATTTTCAAGGTTTGTCCTTGTGATTTATTTATTGTCATAGCAAAACATACTTTGACAGGAAACTGCATTCTCTTAAATTGGAATGGATAATCTGATGGTATCATTGGTATGCGAGGAATAAAAACTGATTCACCTTTTGCAAATCCAGTCATAATTTGAGCTTCTATCAGATTTTTTTGAAGATCAGTAATACGTAGACGAGTCCCATTGCACAATTTTGGTTGGCTAAGATTTCTTAGAAGCATTATAGGAGTACCAATTTTTAATGTTAATAAATGTGGTGGGAATCCAGGAGGGTTGAGTGAATTGAGAAATTCTACGGGATAATTAACTGCATCATCTATTTCCAGCACCGAATTCACCGATCTGTATTCCATTTTTTTTGCTTGAAAAGAGCCCAATAATATTTTGTTTATTTCTCCTGCTGTATCATTTTTTGATGTCAAAATGGCCCTCTCACATAACCAGTCTATTGATATTTCTTTGAGGTTTTCGATGCCAGGATATATTTTGTATGTAAGTTCTTATAAAGTATTAACAACAGTACCTAATCCTGTCGGCAAAGTAATTTTTTCTTCACATTCTGGATATTTTCCTTCTCCTATTTTTAAGAGTAGCTCAGAAAACTGTTCAGCAGTCTTGTCTCCTTTTAAATGTACTCGCATATTTTTGGTCAAAGAAAATTTTTCTATTTTAGGCCACAAATATGAAGACTTGATGCATGCTGCGATTTCATTAGCTCGAGTTCCTCAGGGTACGATTGGTAGAGTTTGTCGAAAGTCTCCAGCTAGCAGTACTGTGACTTCCCATTAATAAATTTGAATTTCTTAGATCCTTCAGACAGTTGTTTAAAGCTTCAAAGCCTTTCTTATGAGACATTGGACTTTCATCCCAAACTATGAGCTTGCATTTTTTCAGAACATTTGCCATATTAGATTGTTTATTAATATTGCACGTTGGAATCTCGATGGTGTTCAGATTGAGTGGCAACTTGAAAGCAGAATGAGCAGTTTTTCCTCCATGTAAAAGCGTAGCAGCAATTCCTGATGATGCAGCTGCAATTGCAATCCCATATGAGCTTCTTACTTTAGCCAAAAGTATATTGATTAAGTGAGTTTTACCAGTTCCGCCAGGAGCGTCTAAAAATATACATTTTCCTAAATTTAATTTGATACTATTTAAAGTTTGTTTGTAAACAAACCTCTGTTCCTCAGTCAAAGAGGGTTCATTCTGCAAAACAATTTCCTGTAAAGCATTTAAATCATAGCTTGTTTCTTTTAAATATTCTCTATTTTCTAAAAGTCCACCAGATCTTGTAGGAGTTGGCAAACCATATTCTTTTAAGTTATTTCCACCTAGATTCAAAACAAAGTCTTCAATTAATACCAAACACTTATTATAAAGTTAACTGTCTGTTATATTATTTTCTAGATGTTGTCTATAATATTGTCGCCGAATATCGTCTGAAAAATCGTCCTTATACTTAGTCCAAAGACTTGAAGCATCTGAAGGATGGCAAAATATTAATATTACACTGAAAAGTTCTCGCATTTTATTAGGTGAACGACATAATGCTGCTTCTTCTAAAGCAAAATCCCACTGATTGTCATCTTCTAATAATTCAAGTGCTTTACATGTGGCCTGGAATGTCGGATACTCGATATTGTTCACAATCTTCAAAAATGAATACGATGTTGGACCTTTTACGTAATGAAGAAGAAGACGAAGATGGTAACATTCAACATTGTTTGGGTGGTTTGTATAAACTCTACCCAAAGCTGTATCTTTCTTAACTCCTGGCCAACCTTCGACATTCTGGCCTTGTTTACGTCTAACAAAATTCTTATTTTTCCACACATAATACGAAGCAACTTGTGGATAAAGCAATGTTCTTGCAAAATTATCGGTTTGACATATCTGGAAAAAAGCCTGAAGAGTTGTTGTTGGTGGATTTTCTATTCTTTCGGCAACATTATTTGCTGTGAAGTAGACACGTTGTCCATTTTCTAGGTGAACATCAAGATGAATAATAGCTGGATACCTATCGTGTATATAAAAACCTAAAATTTTCCAAGCTGCTTCGGAACTACTGATATACCTGCCACTTTCATATATTTTTATTTCATCTGTATGGTCAGATTTTCCTAAACCAAACGCTGCGTGATCACTACCTTTTGTGACATATTTGTATACATATTTTATAGACTTGATTGAACTGGTTATTTCTACATTTATATGAGCACTAAAAGTACGCAATAACACAGGGTTATATGGAACAACCCACCTGTTATCTAAGTCAATTGACTTAATACTCACTTTGAAACCACCATCGTTTGTTGATCGCCTTCTATATTTTGGATAGCCATCTTCACCTCTTTGAGTTTCTTGAATGAGCGTAACTTGATAACGTTTGCTGCAAACACCTCCTTTCATGCACGGAGAATTTTTGTTCAAAAGTCCACATGGTCCATGTATCATGTTAGCCTTTACTATCTCGTACAGTAAAGGATCTACATCTGGATTCGGAATCTCAGCACACACGAATTTATCTATCATATCTGATGTAATTTGATTCTCCAACCATAGTAATATGTGTACGTGAGGTAGGCCTCGTTTCTGCCATTCAACTGAATATATATGGCACCTCACTTTCCCAAACAAATCTCCTTTTGTCAACAGATCTATTAACTCCTTAACTTTTCGATTAAATACTCTTGCAATGATGTCTGGGCGATGGTAATGTTTTTGTCCTCGTAAAAGTGCTTCTTGGATTTCTTGCCATTTTGGATTACACGTAAAAGTTACGAATAAATCTGAGCTGCCATAGTGTCGAACGTACGTCAGTGCATCTTGGGCTCGTTCATGCATATATCGTGGGCCTCCTGTAAAAGATGATGGCAATACAACTAATTTTCCAAGTTGATCTGCGTCAACATCTTGTCTTCCAACGGTATCTTTTAAATGAATATATTTATCTGCTCTAAGCTTATTTTGATGATTTCTAATGAAATTTAATCTTTCAGTCTCTATTTTTGCGTACATATCTACTAAATATTGGTCGAACAATGGACCATAACGAAGCAAATGATTATCTTGTTCTTTCCTTACCATAATTTTATATGAATAAAAATTGGCAGCAGATACAGTTTTATCTGTAATTAATTTTGTAGTTGCATCCTTCTGAGAAATATCTATTGAGTATCCATCTTCTCCATAACAAATCATTAGAGGGTATTGAAGTGCGTCGTAGGATCTGTGTAATTCACTTATCCGTTGTAATCGATTATCGTGGCTTTGAATAATAATATCACGTTTTTCAAACTGCTGCCCAACTATAACTAAAGCTACTTCATTAAATGTTGCAGCATTATAACAGCCTTTGTGTCCATTAGCAGGTTTTCTATCAGCGTGAATAACCACCTGAAAATTAGTATTATTTTGACTTGCATTATCTATTGTGGTTTTTAACTCTCGAATATACTTATTTTCAGTATGCAGCATATTTTGTAGCTGTTTGACTAATGCTTGTTTAACTTCTGGATAAAGAGAGCATCTAAGTTGAACTTCTTTTTCATCTTCGCCAACAAAATATATTTGTAAAAATTGTGGGTTTTCCTGAGTATTTGGAATCAAACTGCCGTACAAATGGTAGACTTGGCCTTGCACTTTAAATGTTGGCATAAAACCTTCTTCAACAATCTGTTTAGCACCAAACGAAGTCATTTGAAAACAACTATTATATTTCCTAGTACGATTAATGAAGTGATCATGATCAGGATGGTCTCCCTCAAGTAAACTGCGTAATGGTTCTGGGGGCGGCTGTAAGGGATCGAGTTGTGTTTTACCTATATTACAGCACATACCAGGAGTTTCGCCTTTCCACTTGAGAGCGTTACAAAAATTACATTTTTGGTTCATAGTACCAATGTTATTTTTATAATCAATAGTGGGATTATATGCTAGACCAGATAATTTCTTAATTTTCCATTTGCGTAAATTAATTTTAGTCGGAAACCCTAAAGTTTCTTGGTGTTTGATTACTTTGTACTTTGTTATAGCTTTCTTAACTTGGTTGATTCGAGTTTTATGTGTATATCCAGCACGGCGACGCTTCTTACTTTTTTTATTAATTTTATTTTTATTTTTATTACTATTTTCTGTGACACTAACATTATTAAAAATAGATAAATCGCCCTCTGAAGTAGTATTTAAATTTACTGCAACATTATGAATATTAGGAATAGATAAATAAACATCAAAATGACCACTATTAATATTTCCAGTTAGACGCAATCTTTTTACTGGGAATGTATCTACACCAAATTTAGCATAAAGATTATGATTATAATAAATTTGAAATAAAAATGGGAAAATATTTCCAGCTACAACCAATTCGCAATAACCACCGTAGACAGTAGGATTGACCATTTCACGAACATAAGCCTCAGCAGTGGAAAAGTTGTCACCATTTGAATTGTAAGACATAGTAATAAAATTATTCCAATTATCAGACACATACGAAACAATTTTATTTCGGATCTCCTGACATCTTTTTTGAGTGTTAAACAAATGAAATGATATTGAACGGAAAAGGCAGGCACTATCACCGATAATTGGTACAACTATTTGAGGTGTCAACATTCCATTGACAAAAATGTCTTCAATCGATGACATTTTTAAAAAAAATATTCAAACAATTAATAAATTGAATAAATATAATATTTTCAATATTTTTCCAACGTGTTCCGGGTAATCTTTATACATAAAATGTGATAATATACAGCGTATAATGTATAACGTATAATGTACAGCTAGAGGCTCACGGCTTATATTATTGATATAAAAACGATATGTATGATGAATAATGTCAATGAATAATAATCAACGCAGAGCCTCGTGACACGTGAGTAAGTCAGTAGACAAATGAACTGTCGTAAAGACTGTGAATAGTGTAAATGATATAGGAAACGCTGCGACGGAATGGTGGATCGTAACACGTTTATCGCATATCGCTAAGAAATGTATTATTATTTTTCGATAATGCAATATTTGTTTAATTTGTAGTCGGTGTTTTCCATACAACTCATATATTATAACAATTCATATCTACACGCCGCCGATAAAATGCACACACAAACAGTGTTATTTTAAAATTGAAATTAATAATATAATGTGTTACCGATAAGGTTTTGAGTATCCGAGACATATCTATATATTATCTGCTCGTCGTTCGGTTTATTTTCGTCGGCGGCACGGCAGTGCGCGGTTCGGCGGCGGTGACATGGAAGGGAAAATTTGGGCGGCCATGTCTAGCCACCACGCGTCGACAGCTGCCGTACCGCGAACCCCTCACCCACCGTTAAAAATTAACTATTTTAAGCTCTTTTTACCCTTTAAAATGAGAATTTCGAAAAATCCTTTCTTAGTGCGCCTATGCATAGTAATAAGTACATATCCTGAAAATTTCAAATAAATCCGTACGGTAGTTTTGGCTGTACGTTGATTATTGGTAAAGTATACTTTCTCTTATATATAGAGATAAAACCTATGAATTTATATACACAAACAAATATTTAGTTGTCATAATAATAGTGTTTTTATTATATTTTATAGCAAAATGTTATTTAAATAGGAAAGCAAAAAAATCAGCTATAGAAAACATTGATTTAAGTTATAATCCTCCAAGTTCTAAAAATTAATTTAGCAAAGGTTCTTAGTACGTATTTATATACCTAATATTATGTATTATTATATTATATTATATATTATTATATAATTGTCAAATACCATTCACAACATTTATATTATTTTTTCGGAAGTCAATAGTTAGTATGTATGTATTTTGTTTACCTTACTTTTTTTCTACACTTATATATTGTATAAATGTTCTTGTATAAATATATTTTATTTTTTAACATACTTTAATAAAATTGTTCAAATAATCAAATGTATAATATGTATAATTGTATTGAAATAAATCACCTTTATAAATTTTATTTTATTTGTTACTTTTAAACTTTTAAAGTAATTACTAATTTGTATAGTTGTGTCTTCGGTATCTAATACACTGATTATTTGATGAGATAAGTTTTAATTTTTATAAATTCTTATATTTTTAACACAATAAATAATATATATTATATAGAAATTATGTTTAAATGTTTTTGAAGAGGTTTTTATAGATGTTTTATATAACATATAGGACTCGATTTTCGTTATTTCATTTTCAAAATCCATAAAATCGTTTTGCATTTTTTGTTTTCACTTTTTTGATTTGTGAATAATTGGTATAATGAATTAAAATATTAAAAATCTAGTCCTATACGTTAACAGATTTAACTCTCCTCTATAACTTTTATAATAGGTTTTTTGCTCTAAAACAGTTAGCCGTGTTTTTGGAACTAAAAAAATAAGTTTTTTCTCAAAGCCGCGGCTGTCACGGCAATACGGTAATGTAAGGACGGTTGCGGGCATCGTAATAAATCGAGCATAATTTTATTTTGTTTTATTTCACGTAAATAATAATATGAAAATAATTCAACGACGGGCGAAGCGCAGACCGCCGATAACAGACCGGTTTTGACCTGGCGGCGGCGAGCGCGCCTGAATGTCAGAGCTAGGAGGGGACAAACGCTGCCGCTAGAAACGACAGCAGCACATGACGGCCGCAATTAAATTTTTTTTCTGTAAAACATGCCAATTTTGTTCCAATAATACGGCTTACTGAATGGTTTTAGAGCAAAATACCTTAATTAAAAGTTGTAGAGGAGAGTTATATCCGGTGCGTGACAGAACTCGATTTTTGATATTTCGTTCTCAAAATCGATAAAATCGTTTTGCGTTTTCACTTTTTTTCACTTTTTTACATGTGAATAATTGGTATAAAAAATTAAAATATCAAAAATCGAGTTCTGTCACGCACCGGATATAACTCTCCTCTACAACTTTTAATTAAGGTATTTTGCTCTAAAACCATTCAGTAAGCTGTATTATTGGAACAAAATTGGCATCTTTTTGTACGGTATTTTTGCCCGTGAGGCGTCCTCTTAATATTTGGTATGTTTGCTTTGGCAAACCTTTTAGTTGATTGAGTTATCCCACCACGAATTGATTTCTCAATAAACAAAAGCATATTAGGGCATTTTAACCTTTCTAATTTGATCTTAGTATATTTAAGCATACAATCATGCAAATCCTGGAGCAGTCATATAATGAGCAGGATCTAACTCGAGAGTAGATAAACATAAGTCTCTGAAATTTTTAAACACGTCAGCTAGTATAACATCGTCAGTTTTTAAATAATGATCGCTATATTCACCTAATGTCTTTATATTAAACACGTTCATACATTTTTCGCATGTATATAATTATCATCGGTTAAAGAGCTATAAAATTCAAGCTTTGAAGGTAAAAAAGAATCATCTAGTTTACTCCAACTATCAACATATTCATACGGGAAGACTCCATTTCGAGTAACTAGATCTAATACTTTAGTAGAAAATACTTTGCTAGTTTCACTAAACCTCGACTTATCTTCAGATAAATTGTTTGCTAGTTTACTTAATTTTTCAGTCATAAAACGGTATGTATCAACAAATTTTATGTTAAATATTTCTTTTTATATACACCTCAAATGATAAATTAATACACATTAAAAGCCAAGTTTTATAATAGTTTTAGTCTATATTCAAAGATTCTAATTGCGTGAACAGTGAATATAAAGATTTGTTTATAGTTACTTCACATGTATATAATGAATATTGTGAGTTTTCGTTGTTAAGTTTTAGTTTTTTTTTTAATTTTTTAATTTTTTGGTTTATTATTCTTATTTTTTATTTGTACATTTTTCTTCTTCTTCATTTTCGTTAAAATTTCTTTCACGCTGTTCATAATCTTCTTCAATTCGTAATTTGATGAACGTAGCTGATTCCATTTTTATTATTTTCTATTTTTGAAATTGAAATAGTAATGTTTATTCAATAATATATATAATATTCAATAAAATAAAACATTAGAATATCTTTTATTTTATTTTACAACTGTTTATTCATTATTTTTGTGTTTTAAAAGCGTTTAAATAAAATAGGGTTACATGAGTATGGTCTTGATTAAAAAAAAAAAAAAATTAATTTATGTTATTTTGAATTGTGTATAATTGCTTATCTTTAAAAGAATAGTAGCGATTTTAATATTTACTATTATCCTTCGACAGCGTTTTTTACAATATAATTAATGTTTTAAAGTATATACATTTAAGATATTTTAATAGTTATACATTTATACAAATATAAAATAAAAAAAAAATGTGAAATATTTTTTGTAAGAAAAACGGTACCACTCAAACTTCTTAAACAATTGAGGCGTTGACATGGAAAAGGTACTAAGTCAAAAAAAATCAATTTTTCGTTTTTTCGTTGAAAAGGTACTAAATACATATGCCAATGGCCTGGAAAAAGAACTAACTCAAATTTCTTTAAATATTAATAATTACGTTGAACACAAGATGGCACTGGTTGTAAATCATCGTGGTTTGGCTTTGAAATGGTACTAAGTCATACCACGTGTTTATCGATGTATGATAATGTTTTTATTGATACGAACACTGTTATCAAATATTGTCTAATATCATCAATCACAAATCAATTTAAAATTAATTAATAATCATTAATCATTTTGACTTAAATAATATAATATATTTTATATGCGTGGATAAAATTGATGTACTACAATGTCTATAAAAACTGTTCCATTCAAAATGGTAAGTTATTTTTTATGTATGATTAATATATTAAAACTATTATATCTAAAACTTTGTAGGTACTTATATGCTTATTTACATGCTTACTTACACGCTTATTTACACTACTTCTTATAAGTAATAAATATATATTTAATATATAGGCTGCTTGTAAATGCAAATACAATTGCCGTAGATTTACTGAAGTAGAGGTACGAACGCTTCACTCTGAATTTTGGAAGCAAACACCTGATAATCAAGGTAATTTTCTTTATGGTCTAATAAACATAACAGCTGTTAAACAGAGGAGACCATGTAAAGAAGACGTGGTTTCGAGAAAAAGACAGGTATCCGTCGCATATTGTTTACCAAAGTCCAACGAGGGTCATGTTCAAGTATGCAACAAATCTTTTAGGGACATTATGGGCTTATCGATTAGGCGTGTTAAAACTTAAATTGAAAAAAAAAGGGGGAGACATGATATACAAAAATTCAAGAGGAAAAAATCCAAAATCTCATATTCATAAAACAAAATACACGCTTCAGGATGTAGAACTAATCAAGGCTCACGTCAGGTCATTCCCAACTGAAGAGAGTCACTATTCTCGTCGCAAAACCAGCAAGTTATTTTTGAGTCCAGATCTAAATATTCATAGATTATATCGCGCATTCAAAATAACACACCCTGATACTAATATTGACCAACGTTTTTATCGTAGAGTTTTTAAAAAATCATTTCCAAAGCTTTCATTTCATCGCCCTCGAGCTGACACTTGCGCTACTTGCGACCGTCTTACAAATAAAATCAATTTCGAGGAAAGTATCAATAAGTTCAAAATTATAGCAGAAAAAGAATTGCATTTAAGAAAAGCTGAGAAAGCCACACAACTTTTAAACGATGATAATACTAAATCCCAAATGCCCTCAAGCCAAACGTGTACTGTAAGCATGGATATGCAACAAGTAATATTCACTCCAACACTCACTCATTCTAACATGTTTTATAGTCGTCAGATGTCGAACTATAACTTATGTATTCACATTGGGGATACGGGTAAAAGTATAATGTGCATGTGGCATGAGGGTATAGCTGGTCGTGGTGGGAATGAGATTGCTTCATGCTTGCTTAATGCTATTACATCTGGTATGACAACAAAAAAAAAATTGCAGATTTGGTGCGATAACTGCGCTGGTCAAAATAAGAATCGGATGATACTTATTGTGTTAATATACGCTATTGCCAAAAAATATTTTGATACCATTGACCTTAAATTTTTAGTGTCTGGGCATTCATATATGCCATGTGACAGGGATTTCGGGATTATCGAGAAGAGGAAAAAAGTGTGCTCAACAATGGTTCCTGAAGAAGTAGCATCAATGGTTAGAGATGCTAAACATTTTCAACCATTTAATGTTGTCATGATGACCTCAGATGATTTCTATGACTTTGCCAAAGAAGCTGATACATTCTTAAGCACCTATTAAAATTAGCAATTTGAGTTGGATAAGAATTTCGCGAGATGACTTTCCTATGATAAAAACTCGGCAGACATTCAATACACTTGAACCTTGGAAATCACACAATATATTCAAAAAGAGACACTCATTTAAGTCTGTCGAAAGGATCCAGGCATTGAGTGCATCAAAAAAGGAAACAGCCATAAGCGAACCAAAGAAAAAAGACCTTCTTGCAATGTTAGATTTTTTGGACGAAAAATACCATTCATTCTATCGAGATGTTTGTAAATAAAAAATAAGAAATAAAGAACATTAATACACATATTATTTATAAATATCAATTATTATATTTTCGTTTTTAATTAAAATTAAGTTGTAAGTATTTAAGTGAGAAATTTGTGTTAAAAAAAAGTTTTTTTTCTAATAATAAAAGGTTTACAATATGCTAAAATCAGTTTTTTCCTTCTCCTGTAAAATTTGGTTTTTATGACTTAGTACCTTTTCCATGTCAACGCCTCAATTGTTTTATCGTTAGTTAAAATTTTTATGATGAGATTAATAATAAAATATTGTTTTTAATTGGTTAAGAATTAATTTCAAAATTAAATAATTCATAATGTATGCCAAATATATGTAAAGAATATAATTAATTAAATTAAATTAATTTATTTAAATAATTAAATATTTAATATTATTTTGATATGATAACGAAATGATGGATAAACATATTTTAAATGAAGTGATAAGAAAATAGCGTGAATTCCAATTGGACCAATCAGAGCAACCCAGTTCTGAGTGTACCCCACGATTTGAGATAGACTATCTTAAATCGTGGTGTACCCACATTTACAAAATACGCCTCCGGGCACTAAGAGAATTCCTTTGCGCATATAAATGAATGAGCTCCGCGTTTCCGTAATCACTCGCCGCCGTAAGTTCCCCCACTTATCTACTTATAATTACATTGCCACTGCCGCCGAGCATCAACAAGTGTCTGTATACAGCGACTCAAGTAAAACGAAAATAATAACTCCTGACAACTGACATAAATGGTATATAAGAAATAATATGTATGTTTTATAAATATTTTATAAATGTGTTTATTTATTTACTCCAACATAAATTTGAACAAAATAAAATTTAAATAATACTAAACAATAAAATAACTTAAATACAAAGAAATTAATCTTAGTTGGAATCCGAACTTGTATCATCTATTGTTAGGATATGACGTGCTCCTTCAGGTTTTTCATCCATAAAATTATCTGTTATGCTGTAGATATTCCAAAATTTTTCTTCCTCCTTGACGACGTGCACAACAAAATTCGTCCACATTTCGGGTGTTACTTGTTACACGCCTCTTTTCAGCAACTCTTGTACGTCTTTTAATTTAAACGTGATTGTGCGACCGGACATAGTTCTTAACAGACGACCATGCTAGCTCTATTGGGTTGAGCTCGCAGTGGTATGGCGGCAATCTTAATACTGTTTTGTTGTTGTCTTTCGTGTACTCATCAATAACGAATTTGTAATGTTCTGTATGTATTGTTTTGATTTGAGATAATAATGCCCCTTTTATTGTTGGATAAGTAATGTTCTCGCCTGTACTTTCCAGCCAATTTATGATATCATGTTTTTTCCAAGACATCACTGGAATCCGATATTTTTTCACAGAATGATAGGCGGCGTTATCCATTTCTATGATAGCATTTTCTTTAAGTAACGGCAGAATTTTTTCAAATCATTCAAAAAAAGTAGTGCCGTTCATTTCATTGTGATAGTCCGATGAATTGGTTTTTGACTCAAAACATAAAAAGCCCCCCGGTACGAAACCGTCAGTTGATCCGATATGTAACACAATAAGTCTCTTACCTTTCCCGAGGGTTCCCATGGTGAGGCCTGTGAGGAATGCGCCGCGCGGTGAATTTACTGTACTGTCGAGCCATGCTTTGCTATGCGTTTCACCTGCGTTTACCCATGTCACATCAAGGAAGTATATTGGTCTATTTTATGCTCTATATTTTCTTATTTGATCTAAATATCTTCTACGCCAAATTATTATGTACTCTCTTTCAATTAGCGCACTATTGCGAGATTTTTTTGCATAAACAAATTTTAAATCTTTCAATATTTTTCGAAATGAAGAAAGTTTGAGATTTGGTAAAGTATCATCTTCATTAATGGCTATTGACATTTTTTCGAATGTAGGCACTTCATGGTTCAACCAAAAACCATGTATTTTTCGTCTAATAGCGTATTTGTCAAAGCTATCTAATTTTTCAAGTATTGTAGGTCTGCTTTTTTTCTTATTTGGTGATGAAACTGTACCTTTTGTTTAATATTCTGCCAATGTTGTTTATACGGTACGTTGTCCAACACCCCTTGATTTAGAAATTTCTAAAAGCATTTGTCTGTAATTCAATTTGTGGCTGTCTGGGTTTTCAAGTTGTTGCTTGACCATTATTTTGTACAGATTTTTTTATTTATTAATAAGGTTACAATATTTATTAATTAACGTAAGGTTACAATATTCTACATAAAAAGAAGAAAAAAAAACATTTAACAATTTTTTAACTTCACCACTAAACGGGCTATAAGTTACAATTTGGTCATGTAATATTAAGCAATACGCTGTAGTTTTTTCTGGAATAACTGTATCCGTTTCAAACTCGATACGTAGGTCTACGATTGACGTCTTCAAATTGTCGTTTTGACACGATAAATCGACAACGATGATTGGTGAATAGTTTTGAAAAATATTTTTTGATAATAACGGCTTGCTATACTGCGTATAATTTCAATTTAAATGTTTTCAGATTAGTAAGTATATGTTATATTCCTCCCCTCCTGTACGTTCACATTTTTTTTTTTTATCTTAGAGTTTAGTATATAATATGTTTGCAAAAGAAAAAGCTCTTAGTTCGATGTATGACTCCGACAGTTATATTTCACTTTATATTTGTGTTAAACGTGAACAAATCAAAATAAATATTTTAACTATGAAAAGAAAGTTATCAAAATAATTCCACTATGATTTCACCGATAATTGTCTGTAAGTCTACTTTTGACTTCCGTGTTTACAACAAGAAAAGTATTACAGTTGCATTATTAATTAATAAGCAGATTTCAATTATTATAATTCTAGAATGTAAAATAACTAAAAAGAACTTAAGCCTTGATCTAAACCAATGGCTTTCATTAATGTGTGAAAATAATTATACATCAATTATTGATAATCTACAAACTCGATGTAAACGTGTAAGAAAAACTGATAACTTAAGTTATTCTGTTAATGTGAAACAGTCTTCAATTATATTACATTCTAATGAGAATTATATAACTTTCACCCTTGTAGACCTGCAAAGGTTGAAACGAATTCAACAGTGTATTGAATTATATATTATTATTGAAAAACAAAAAAAATTGCAATCTTATCAGAAGACCTTTGACACAGCATATTCATTAATTACAGCAGATGTTAACGGGTTACGGGTTACCCTCTTCTTGTCGATGGAATGAATTTACAAACCAATATATTCAGAATTATGACTTAAGTTATAGAAATACGAAGTCTAACGATATTTCTTTTGTGTATGAATTATTACAGTATCATTATAACTCACTTTCAGATATGATATTACAAGACTTAGCAGTCTAATTTTTTTTAATCACTTGTAAACTCATAATTTATATATATATGTAATTTTTATTTTACGTTTCATGATACTAACTCATGTAGGTACATTACTTTTTACTACTTTTTAAAATAAATGTACGATTAGTTTTTTTCATATAAATAAATAAAATACCGTAAGTGTAAGTGTATAAGTGTATAAGTGTATAATTTATTTTAAAATATAATAATAACAGATATTTAATTGATATACAAGGTGAGTGAAGAAAAATTTTTTTATTTTGCATAGTACCTAATATAATATATTCGCATTTTTTCTAACGTCATTAATAAATACTTTATTAAGCCTTTGATAATTTAGATCTTATTATCTTCCTCTTAGGATCAGACATAAAGCGTGTAAATATTGATTGTACGAACTCTGATAAATTATTCTTAAGCTCTTGATCTTTTGCTTGATTGGTTAACGTTACTTTAAGACTGCATTCAGCTTCTTTCCACATATAAAAAAAAATTTTTAATATTATAAAAAAAAAAAAATACATTTATTAGGAGTATTTTACATTAGGTGGGGCGACCAGGGTAAGCGGATAGCTGGACAAAATGAGTAATGTTAATAACTTTTTGAATATTGGTGATTAAATAATAATGAGCATATAAGTTGACAGCAATGTGTATATCGTCTTTGCAGGATAATGATTTAATATCATTCACTAGCTTACATTCACCTTTTTTTTTTATTGCGAGTTAATTTATTAATGTGTTCACATTCATATCATACAATTATTAAATGAATTAACAAAATTTTTTGGCACATTAAGTTATAACTAAATGCGGATTTTTTAGGAATTTTAAAATATGATGCTAATATGTGCTAAAAACCCTAAAATATTCTCTAAATATTCCTTAAACTTGTAAATATACCAATAATATGAATTTTTTTATTTATCTAAAAATAGTTCAATAAAAACAATAAATAACTGTTCCTTTGGTAACAGGTAAATTATTTAAATTTAAAAATGTACAACAGTTCATACATTGGTTCTGTATAAATATAAAATTATTTATATTTAAATAATTTACCTGTTATTTATATTTTAAAAAATAAAAATTAATATTACAAAACTAAATCATATAAATTGAAAGTTAAAATATGAAAAAATATAAAAGTAAAAACAAATTTATTAAAAATCATTCTTATTACGTTATCAGTTGCCTATTAAATACGATAATCTATGGTACAATCACGAACCGAGAGTAACAGAATATATTACCCATTTGACGACAAACAAGTAGACAATTGAATGATTTTTTTAATTTTTATCATTCTTAAATCAAATTATTTTTGTTTACCCAGAAAAAATTGTTGCCTGAAAAATTCACAACTCGTAAAATTAATGAAATATATGATATTTTATGATGAATGATTATAATTATTTCCTACATTTACCGAGGAAAATAATATAATCCTATCCTATCCTATATCCTATCCTATCCTATACTATATAAAACAGAGACACGTGTGGCGCTGCCCGTGTCGATTTTTTGTACCCGTATAGACAACCCACCAATGAAAAAATTAGATTTTTTCGGCGGGCGGCGTCCCGGCGGCGGCGGAGCCGTCGCCGCGTTATCAACGCTCCTTATCAATTTTCGCGATTTTTTTCGGATTTATCAAACTTTTCAAACGTTTTCCAGTTTTACCCCCCTCGGGGGCTCCGGGGGCCCCGTTCGAACCTTATTCGCCTTCCCCGCTAGATTTACGAGTCGCGCGCGGCCGTACTTTTTTCCCGGCGGGCCCGCCGCGGCCGAGAATACGTGCACGACG
>SSSL01000272.1:0-45580 GCA_008086715.1 Sitobion miscanthi
TCGACTGTGTCTTCTGCAACGACTTTGAGATTTGCCATAGATAAATTAATAAATTATAGATATTATACTATATAGGTACCTACGTCAATATGATGAATCCACGGATATAATATAATGCAACTTTTTATATCAAAGAGTTCCGTGTAAGGAACAATTGTTCATTGAAATTTGATATGAAAATAAACGAAAAAGTTTATAATTTTGAATTTGAATTTGAATTATAATAATATGATATAGGTATTATTTAAATTATTATTTTCGTTTATTAATTTAAATATTGATTAAGATGGTGAATAGATATTAGAAGTACAAGCATATTTTTATAAAAGCATATTGTATTTTATAAAATTATTAAATAAAAATGTGATTACTGGATTTTAGAGTTAACATAAAGCTATAAACGTATACAGTAAAATACTATAATACCAACTAGATTTCTAAAACTCCAAGTCTATAATTTTAAATTCTGAGCGGATCGATAACTGTATTAATTCTACATGATGATGTTGTTCTTATTTTTTTAATATTTTAATTATTTTTTCTTGTGGTGTGTAAACGATAAGTATTCGTAATAAAGATTCAATTTTCAGAGTAGAAGGACAAAACTTACGTAATTATTTATTCTTCCGGCGAAACGCGTTCCCTTCGAGTGTATAATAATATTGTCTAGTGTCAGAGCTGTGCATCTCCGCCAGGGAAAATGCAGCGCGCGTCTTCATGTCTCCGATCCATAAATAAGTTCAGTAACCATCTGAAATTAATGTCAGCATACAATATATATATTGTGTGATAAAAAAAATTGTATCATTACTATGTAATTATTTATTAGTCGCTTACTATGTTTTAAAGCTATTAAGTATATTTGTACATATTAATATATCGTTTAAACCACAAAATTAATTTTAAAAATATTGTGTTTCAAATTTTGTAGTAGACAGTATTATAAGACATCAAACTCAATAATTTATTTTTATAAGATACTGGTGTTTATTATATCTGGTATATTTGTTTAGTATTTTATGTATGTATACTGTATTGTAAACTTTCAAGTGTACATACCTATGATTTTTATTATACTATATTTTTTGTAATTGATTTTTTTTGACAATGTATATGTATGTAATTTAAAAAATAGGTATACATTCTAAAGATATACTAAAATATTATAATAGTGGGTTATAGTTTATTTAAAAACAAATCATGAAAATTGTAATAACTAGTTGTTCATATTATTCAAGTTAGTCTTATTATTATAAGTTATCTAACCAACCTTATAATTATAGTACCTATCATATGAAAACACTTACCACTATACCTACATATTAGTGTATACTAAAGAGTAATGTTTATACCATATACTTAAAATGAATAATCATAAATCAATTAACAGACATTAAAGAATTAAAAAGTAAAATTACATTTTCAAATACAACAAATATTTCGGTGTTCAAACGAATAAACCTAGAGATCCTATTCTTACTAACTAGTTAGTTAATCATGGGTTTCTCTAACCTCACCAGTCCATCATCATAGATTCATAGGCCATAGCTAGCATGATGAAACGGTTAGATGTGAATCATATTTCAGGGTACCTCTAGAGAAACAGTTACCGATTACCATTATACAAAATATAACAATATTTTATAAACTCATTTTTTGGTATCTTTTTCAACTTTTTGGGAAAACCTGAACTCAATCATGTGAAAAGTATCATAGACCACGATTAAGATAGCACTATCTCAAATCGTGCATAGACATAATAAATATCAGTTGTCATCAATATAAACAAAGAGGGAAATAAGTATACAATGTTATATTTACAACCTAGTCTATGAGTAAATCAGTTGATAGCAAACATATTTATTGTCATGATAAAAACGGAACAACAAAATATAATTCATAATAATGATAATATCATAAATTTAATAACATAATCAAATATATCATACACTAATATGATAATAGTTTTGTAAATTAAAAAAAAAATGATCGGATTTTTAAATTGTGTAACTAAAATGATCATATTATTCCATTTTCTACTATTATCATACAACATTTATATCACAATTTAAGATAATTGATGGGACTTTTTTAATCATGGTATCATTGCGCATTATTATTACTAGTTACATAATTTTATTATTTACTTTCTGCATAATATTATAATCATATAATAATATAGAAAATGGAAATACACTAATACGATAGAATTCTATGGTAATACCATTTTAATTTTAAAATAATTATCTGTGAAACTGTGATTAAAATAAATTTGTTATAATATATTTCCAGACTTTCAGTAATCATTCCTCGGTAGCTCGGTATGTCCAATTAGTCGATAGGTTAATAAATGATTAGGGTTCAAAGTACAATAGTTATCATTTATTAATTGCTATTTGTTACCTTAGATCAAATGGTATCGAATTTATCAGTATAGATCCTGTCTTTACGATTTTTGCAGAGGTACTGACTAAACGCCTCCTTCAAACCCACCAATATTTTGAGGAGCTGTATCTCGCAAACGAATGAACGCGAAAACATAAAAAATTTAACGCACAAATTCATAAAAAAAAAAGTTTTACTAATTCATGACCTTTTTAATACATGTTACCATTTGAAAATAAAAGTTGATATTCGTTTCGCCAATAAATATAAGGGTGAAAAAATTAAAATATTAAACGCTTAGAAAAGCTTAAAACTAAAAGTTTAAAAAAAAAAATTCAAAAAATATTAATACTTTGGAAATAATTAGTGTACCCACTAAATGGATCACCCAGTATAATAAAGCCTACAGGTGCTACGTTGCTACGTAGAGAAACTATGTTTTTTCTTTGTTTAAAATTAGATATAGTAATTACATTAGTAAGTACCTACAATGGCTACAATAAATATAGCCAAATTATTATTATATTTAAAAATAATTTTAATTTAGGTATTGTATTTGAAAATAGAAAAGAAGTTGTTCCGTGTAAGGAACAATTTGTTCATTGAATTTGATATGAAAATAAACGAAAATAGTTTATAATTTTGAATTTGAATTAATAATATGATATAGGTATTATTTAAATTATATTTCGTTTATTAATTAAAATATTGATTAAGATGGTGAATAGATATTAGAAGGACAAGCCTATTTTTATAAAAGCATATTGTATTTTATAAAATTATTAAATAAAAATGTGATTACTGGATTTTAGAGTTAACATAAAGCTATAAACGGATACAGTAAAATACTATATACCAACTAGATTTCTAAAACTCCAAGTCTATAATTTTAAATTCTGAGCGGATCGATAACTGTATTAATTCTACAATGATGTGTTCTTTATTTTTTTAATATTTTTAATTATTTTTTTCTTGTGGTCTGTGTAAACGATAAGTATTCGTAATAAAGATTCAATTTTCAGAGTGAAGGACAAAACTTACGTAATTATTTATTCTTCCGGCGAAACGCGTTCCCTTCGAGTGTATAATAATATTGTCTAGTGTCAGAGCTGTGCATCTCCGCCAGGGAAAATGCAGCGCGCGTCTTCATGTCTCCGATCCATAAGTTCAGTAAACCATCTGAAATTAATGTCAGCATACACCTATATTATATTGTGTGATTAAAAAAAATTGTATCATTTACTATGTAATTATTTATTAGTCGCTTACTATGTTTTAAAGCTATTAAGTATATTTGTACATTAAATATATCGTTTTAAACCACAAAATTAATTTTAAAATTATTGTGTTCAAATTTTGTAGTAGACAGTATTATAAGACATCAAACTCAATAATTTATTTTTATAAGATACTGGTGTTTATTATATCTGGTATATTTGGTTTAGTATTTATATGTATGATCTGTATTGTAAACTTTCAAGTGTACCATACCTATTGATTTTTATTATACTATATTTTTTTGTATTGATTTTTTTTTGACAATGTATATGTATGTAATTTAAAAAATAGGTATACATTCTAAAGATATACTAAAATATTATAATAGTGGGTTATAGTTTATTTAAAACAAAATCATGAATAATTGTAATAACTAGTTGTTCATATTATTCAAGTTTAGTCTTATTATTATAAGTTATCTAACCAACCTTATAATTATAGTACCTATCCTATGAAAACACTTACCACTATACCTACATATTTAGTGTATACTAAAGAGTAATGTTTATACCATATACTTAAAATGAATAATCATAAATCAATTAACAGACATTAAAGAATTAAAAAGTAAAATTACATTTTCAAATACAACAAATATTTCGGTGTTCAAACGAATAAACCTAGAGATCCTATTCTTACTAACTAGTTAGTTAATCATGGGTTTCTCTAACCTCACCAGTCCATCATCATAGATTCATAGGCCATAGCTAGCATGATGAAACGGTTAGATGTGAATCATATTTCAGGTACCTCTAGAGAAACAGTTACCGATTACCATTATACCAAAATATAACAATATTTTATAAACTCATTTTTTGGTATCTTTTTCAACTTTTTGGGAAAACCTGAACTCAATCATGTGAAAAGTATCATAGACCACGATTTAAGATAGCACTATCTTAAATCGTGCATAGACCATAATAAATTATCAGTTGTCATCAATAAAACAAAGAGGGAAATAAGTATACAATGGTATATTTACAACCTAGTCTATGAGTAAACTTCAGTTGATAGCAAACATATTTATTTTGTCATGATAAAAACGGAACAACAAAAATATAATTCATAATAATTGATAATATCATAAATTTAATAACATAATCAAATAATATCATTACACTAATATGATAATAGTTTTTGTAAATTAAAAAAAAAATGATCGGATTTTTAAATTGTGTAACTAAAATGATCATATTATTCCATTTTCTACTATTATCATACAACATTTATATCACAATTTAAGATAATTGATGGGACTTTTTTAATCATGGTATCATTGCGCATTATTATTACCTAGTTACATATTTTATTATTTACTTTCTGCATAATATTATAATCATATAATAATTATAGAAAATGGAAATACACTAATACGATAGAATTCTATGGTAATACCATTTTAATTTTAAAATAATTATCTGTGAAACTGTGATTAAAATAAATTTGTTATAATATATTTCCAGACTTTCAGTAATCATTCCTCGGTAGCTCGGTATGTCCAATTAGTCGATAGGTTAATAAATGATTAGGGTTCAAAGTACAATAGTTATCATTTATTAATTGCTATTTGTTACCTTAGATCAAATGGTATCGAATTTATCAGTTATAGATCCTGGTCTTTACGATTTTTGCAGAGGTACTGACTAAACGCCTCCTTCAACCACCAATATTTTGAGGAGCTGTATCTCGCAAACGAATGAACGAAACATAAATTTTTAACGCACCTTCATAAAAAAAAAAAAAAGTTTTACTAATTCATGACCTTTTTAATACATGTTACCATTTGAAAATAAAAAGTTGATATTCGTTTCGCCAATAAATATAAGGGTGAAAAAATTAAAATATTAAACAGCTTTAGAAAAGCTTAAAACTAAAAGTTTAAAAAAAAAAAATTCAAAAAATATTAATACTTTTGGAAATAATTAGTGTACCCACTTAAATGGATCACCCAGTATAATAAAGCCTACAGGTGCTACGTTGCTACGTAGATAACTATGTTTTTTCTTTTGTTTAAAATTAGATATTAGTAATTACTAATTAGTAAGTACCTACAATGGCTACAATAAATATAGCCAATATTATTATTATATTTAAAAATAATTTTTAATTTAGGTATTGTATTTGAAAATAGAAAAGAACTTAAAATAAGTACTATCATAATAATATACAATTTTTATTTAATAATTATTATAGAACTTTATGTCTATAACTATGTATATAATAATTTGTAGACATTTAAAATTTTATATTAAATAAAGGGTTGATATTTCTTTATTGTTTAACCAATCTTTTAAGTTTTAAATTTTAATTAATGTAATAAATTCAATTTTGAAATAAAAATTGAGATTGGTGTCCTCCAGACCATTTTCTCTGTTGTAATATGAATGTAAAATAATTTTACTTTGGTAGGGCCTGTAAAATTTTTCAGCCCGGGCCGATTTAAAGACCCAGTCCAACCCTGCCTATAATAGCACGGTCTTAGAAGATCTTCTAAGACCTTGTATAAAAACAGGGGTATGAAACTCCGTGAATTGGCCGAATCGGGCGATTGTGGCCTTAAACTCTATTTCCAGGGAGTCAAAAGACTTAATAATATATATTATCTATTACCATATGGTATATTTAGATAAGGTGTTATCGTATGGTGGTATATCAGATATCTCAAGCCCATGATAAATACGAATTATTATTATTATAACTATTATTCACTATCACTTTTAAAGGTCTCTTAATTTGATAGTTCGTCGCGTGGGTATACATTTTTATTATTGTGGTGTAATATTATAATATATTATAAACTATAATCGTATTGTTAATTTCTATTTTCTTATAATACCTGATTCGTAATCTCATTTCATAGTTTACAAAATCTTTCTTATATAGGTGTATTGCAATATTTTAATTAGGGTTTGTAATAATAATATTGCATCTACTTACCGCTGAATATTTTATATTAAAATTGCAATCATAAATATGGCTGTAGATATGGACTTAAAAAATGTAAGTAAATTCGTTCGTTATTTTAGTTTTGTTGCTACTTAATACTAACACTTCTTGTAATGTGTATGTTATCAAACAAATCATAAAATAGGTAAATGTTTTTACATTCTTTCAAATTTATATCAACCAAAATATTTAATATTTATGAATGATTATCATTTATAAGTAACTCACCATGATCCTTTTTAGTATATTGTCAATACCAGAAGCCCGGCGGAAGGTTGCAAATTTAATAGGTAAACATCTGATCATTATTGTAGGTACTATGTTAAACGGCTACATCTTAAAATGTATGTTATGATGCCATTTAGAAAAATTGTATGGTATGTAAGTGGTCTGATGCTATCCCCTTCTAGATTTATTAACAAAATCATGTTGATTCAAATGTTGTGTCATAAAGCTCTGAAACAATAAATCCTATTTATTGATTTGCTGACGTTTTGCTGACGTTCTCTTGGCTTGAAATTTAGTCATTGAGATCATAAGTTTGTAGTTAACTTATTAATGTTAAAAATAGTTGTGATAAAAATTGACGTAACACTAAAAATAAAATAAAATTTTAAATTTCATTAAGTTATTGCAATTATAACATAATTAAATTAACAATTTTATTAGAATCAATATTTCTAATTCCAAACCAGAAATCTGAACATAAAAAATGTTTTATGATTGTTTTGTTGAATATATTGATTAATAGTATACAAATGTATATGATTAAATTTATCACAAGTACTGCATATTACTGGTAATAACATAGTATTGTAAATATGATTATTTCAGGCATTCAAAGAACTTCATGAAAAACTATTATATGCATCTCAAAAAATAAAATTGGCCGATTTGCAAATTGATACTCTTCGTCGTACAAAGCAACATAATATTCTTACCAAGCAAGAACTAGAGGTATTAGAGTTTATAAATACGTAACATTAGTGTATATTAATATATATTATTTATATATATAGGAATAGGATAGTTAACTAGTGACTTTTAACTAATCACACTCATTGTCTCAAAAAGTATACATTAGTAGTTTACATTATTTAAAACATTAAAAAAATTATATTTTTTTTACCATTTGTAGTGTTATCTTATTTAAGTTATTATTTTTTTGAGTGATCATAAATTTTTTATATTCCATAATTAAATATTCTTTTGAGAATTTTTATGTACACTAATTTAAATTTTGAACAAGCAGATTATTAATGATTGTAAAATATAAATCATAAATAATTTCATCCATAATCGATAATTTTCTCTTTTTGTTGTTTAGCTGTGCATGCACCATTTATACTGATATTTAAAGTAATGCAGTGCCGCAGTCACAATAGTTTTAAAATGTTTTTCTTTTTATATATCTGTAGAAAATTCCAAAAGATGTGAACACATATGAAGCTTTAGGTCGTGCATTTGTATTAACACCAAGAGATGAAGTATTTCAAAACTTAGATAAAGTGAACAGCGATACAGAACAAAAAATTACTGTCTTAGAAGTAAGTATATCTCTTATCAAAAAGATTAATTTAAAATACTCATTATTTTTATTTTATTTTAGAACACTAAACAATACTTGGAAGGTAATTTGAAAGAAAGTGAGAATAATTTGCGTGAAATGGTGCAACGCAAAAGAGATGTTGGCAGCGACAAAGAAAATCAACCAGGCAGTTCTAAAGACTAAAATCATTTAAAATTGGCTTTTCTTTAAATTCTTATTTATTAAATTAACTCCACGGTTGGTATTTTTTGTTTTCTAACACTTTTAACAATACATTTGTTTACTTACCTCCCTGAAAAAACCAATTTATGATATTACTTATAAATTATAATAAAATCATTATAACACTATTTTTATTTTTTTTTTGTTACTATCCAAATTTTAATTTTAAAAAATGGGAAAGTTCCTCTGATAACTTGCTGTATAGTAGGGGTTTGCTCATAATTTAGTAAATCACTAAAATGAATGTATTAAACATTAAAATTTAAATTCAATTATGAAAATATACTGCCAGTATTTATTTCTAATGATATTTTGTACTAATTTATATTACTATTTTTAATTTATTTTTATTTTAGTAATTTCAATAGGTTGAACTTATTTATGCTAAAAAGACCGTATCCATCACATATATAATAAAATTATTATTATAATATTATATATTTATACCATTGATTATTGTTTTTAACTTAAGTCCATACTGTCTACAGGAGATCCGTACAAATAAGTTCATAGAAATTAGAATTTAAGTACAAATATATTGAAAATGTCATTATGTATAGAAAATAAGGTAACGGTGTTGACTTGTCATAAGCAATGAATGTGTACTTCACTAGTGTTGTAAGAACTATACCATAATTTTTATTATCTACAATTTTTTGTGCTAACTGCTAACTAAAGGGTCACATTTATAGACCCACAAACTGGTTCCCTAACCAACAACCAGCACATTGAATGTATATTATAGTGTATAACAATCACGGAAATTTGGTAGATCGCATATGACACTGTTACCAAAAATAGTGTCATCATTATGTTAAATAGTTTTTCAAATCCCTTGAATTGATATTTTTTAAACTACAGCATAAAAACTAAAATTGTTAAAGGAAAAATCATTATTCGTCATTTAAATATAAAATTTTGTCATAACTAAAACGTAAATGTTAATCAAAAAAATTGTGCCTATGTATTTTTAGAATGTTGTAAGAACAACTTATGAAGAACTTTACTAAAGAATTTTAAGCTTGAATTAATTCTAATCACTATAAAACCAAAAATAAATTGTAAATTTAAAATGGCTATAGATAGCTCAAAATTAACCAAAATATTATTTTCATTATTTGATGTCCAGAAAATGCTAATATAAATGTTTGATGAAAAAACTCTTGAAGGCTATTCCTTTTTTAAATTACAATAAGAAACAAAAATACATTTTGTTAAAAACTGGTTTTGTGTATTCTCTTTTGGCGATTATTTTGAATTTTTTAACTGGGGATTTTCTACTTTTGATCATATTCCAATTTGGTATTTTAGTACCAGAAATCACTATCAATTTGAATGTTAGTACTTTGACATGATTTAGCATCAGTTTTAAAGCTCCTAAACATCACACCTAATGACGACAGACAAAAAAATATATAAATCTTATTATATAACAATATAATTGATATAATGAAAGGTTCTAATGACTAAAATTAATCATAATACTGAGAGAAAGCTGTAGGCCATACAATAGCACACCACAAATGTAATAAAATATTTTAAATGTAATTATATTTAGCTTGAAATTACATAGAACAAGAATGTTCATAGAATGTTCTTAAAAATGGGAATAAAATACGAAATAATATTTTTGCGTTTATTATATAATTTATAAGTAACAAATTTACACCAGTTTCAAGAAGAATACAAATTGTAAATATGTGACACTACCTGACAGTGTACTACACGTCAGTGGTGTATTTACGGGAGGGGATCAATCCCCTCCCTTAGGCCGTTTATAATACTTATGCAAAAATTTCAGGAGTCCTAACTTTAAAGGCGGGGCTACTGGATAAAATCATATCCTTCCCTCCCAAGAAAAAAACCTAAATACGCCACCGTTACACATACAGATGACAGCGAGTTCCGCTTCCGAGTGAGTGTATTTTCAAATTTTCCACCATTTAGCGACAAAGCGAGTGGTGACTAACGCGACCGCTTATCGATTTTTAAACCACCCCGCCGGCCGCCGCCGCCTGCAAACCGACGCCATATTGACTAACGACAGAATCTAGATATCGATGTTTGACAAAAACAAACGATTGTGAATTGTACTAACACGTCATCCATAGTCCATACCGCCACTGCTGCAACTATCGAATCGTCAACAATATCGATAGTATGACGACGATTTTTGGACCCCGGTCCCGAATCCCGATCGTCCCGCACTGCCGCTTTTAAACTTTAATGATTAGTCACACGCTCAACGTACTCAGTCCCGCAGCAACGTCTCGTTCTCTCCAACGTCTTCGGTCGCTATTTCGACGACACCTCTTCAGTACGGACAATACAACCGCCCACCCGCGCAATGGCCAACCCGAAAGTGTTTTTCGACATGACCGTCGACGGACAACCGGCCGGCAGGATCGTCATCGAAGTAAGTTGTTTCACACCGGTACACGACCAAGTCAACAGTGATATATTAATCAATGTTATCATCCACGGGCGGGGGCAATGTATAGGCATTTTAGTGTTCTGACTATGTTTGCTGAGGAGCCGACAGTCGTAAATCGCCTATGCTCTACGACGTTCGTTGCTATGACGTGTATAAAAAAAAATTCGTACCTCTTCTATGTAGCTACGAACATTTTTCGCGGCGCTTGATATTTATTGATCCATTGCCAAGAGTACCCGATATTTTCAACGCCTCCACAAAGATTGTCAGTCTTGTGCTGTTCTGTCCCCCCCCCCCCACACACATATCATTATAACGGATTTTCGCTCTTAAAAAATACAATTTTTTTATTTTATATGAAATCTTTCTTCCAAATGTTCTGCATATTTGCTCCAGCGCACGTTTTGAGGTCAAATCGAATGCTAATGTGGATGGCCAGGCCCCCTCGCACATATTACCGTCATAATTGCGCTCCGTTCCTAGTTCATGCCCTTATGAGGTGCATATTGCCCGTACAACTGTACAAGCACTACCTCATAAAAAATGAAAAAATACCTCCCTACCACATTAGTTATTACTTGACGTGACTCACGTCTCACAGGTGTTCGACGAAGTTTTATTCGGAGTTTGGTGCTTATTTAGATAGATGGCCCTACGGAGCCCCCACCATAGTACCATTATAATAGTCATAAAACATTAATTCCGAGAAGCGTTCAGAAATACCCAATGCAAATATATAACCGAGGCGTGTTCACAATATATGACGTGGGCTATGTCGTTTAAATGTATAATATATAATTTTTTTTTCAATTGAGAATATTGAGATCTTAATATATTATGCCTGTACATTTTAATAGAAGATTCCTCACAAATTTTCTACATTAAACAAAAAAGAAAGTTTAGTGGAAAGTTACATTCATTTAGTTCTAATTGCTTGAATTTAAAATTTTTACTATATCGGATTTTCACCGGTAAATAAATTAACGAATTCATATCTATCGATTTTATTTTATTTTGTCGTTATTCAAAAACGTATAACCCTAGACACTCGACATTTTTACTCAATGTTAAAACGACCAAACATGGTAAAATTGATGTAATTATTTTTCGGCTAGAAATTCATTTAAGTTTTTCTTCTCATAGTTAACATTATAAATTTGAATAGAAAATTCTCAACAAGTTTTTCTGCTTCTATAAAAAAAAAAAAGTTCACGGTAAAGTTATGGTATGAGGTATTTTCGATTTTATTAATTTTTTTTTTTAATTATTAAATTCGATTATTTATACACAAATGCTAGTATCCACTCAAAATCATTTTACGTATTCAATGATTTATCATTGGATTCAAATATAAAACATCCATTACAACAACATGCTCGACAACTACTGTACAACAGAGCGGTACCCACTTGTCCACCTTTTTTAGTATCATTATTACCTATTTAAAAAAAATAACTATCTTGTCAATTTAATAAGCTTTTGAATTAATATATTATTCTAGCATTTATTAAATTAATTTTTTGTACCATAGTTACGAAAAGACATTGTGCCAAAAACTGCTGAAAATTTCCGTGCCTTGTGTACTGGAGAAAAAGGTTACGGTTACAAAGGTAGTGTTTTCCACCGTGTCATCCCCAACTTCATGTGCCAAGGAGGTGACTTTACCAATCATAATGGCACTGGAGGCAAATCCATCTATGGTGCCAAGTTTGGTGATGAAAACTTTACCCTTAGACATACTGGACCTGGTATGAATTTATATTAATTCATTTATTATGAGTAAAGACCGGATTTATATGTTTTTACATATCGTTACTGGGTCTATGCAGTATTATGAGAATAAGAAATGTTGGCGATTTGTTCAATTCCTAATGCGTAGAAAAAAGTTTTTTTTGCATATTTGAGAATATTTAACCCATTTAACATATTTTGGAATATTTCATAAATTTTGAGAAAAATTTTGTATTTATTTTGAATTTTAATATTATGGTACCACAAAATTTTTTTGAACATTTATAATTCTTTTTTTTTTTATCACTTCCAGCTTTTATTAAAGTGCAATAGTATTCCATTAGAATACGCAGCTTTTAATAGCTAATTAATATCTTACTATTAAAATAATGTCGAAAAAAAAAATTTAAAAATGCATATTTAAGCAAATAATGATGTTTATTTATTATTTTAGCATATTTTTAAATTTTTAAGAGAATATAATGAGAATATTTGAAGGTTTTTTAGAGAATATTAGCATCATATTTTAGGTATTTTAAGAGAATATAAATCCGGTCTTTAATTATGAGTAAATAAGCTAATATACAGTTGTGTTTTCATAGGTATTTTATCAATGGCTAATGCTGGTCCAAATACCAATGGTAGTCAATTTTTCATCACTACAGTCAAGACTACATGGCTAGACGGTAAACATGTTGTTTTTGGATCTGTTACCGAAGGTATGGATGTCGTAAAAAAATTAGAGAGTTATGGAACTGATACAGGAGAGACCAAAAAGAAAGTTGTTGTTGCTAATTGTGGAGAACTTTAAGCCTATTTTTTTTTTTTTTACATATTTTCAGTAATTAACATTTTCATTTAAAAATATGCTGAATTTTGTGTTAAATTTATTCAGGAATTGGAAACATTCCATCTTTTTTATTATTATATAATTACCTAATTTTCACCTATTTTCTTATTTTTTTTTATTTTACTCTTGTGTATGAATATCTTGAATTGTTTAGAAAATTATAACAAGCTGATGATAATTTTTAGATGAAGAAAAAAAACCATTAACAGTTATTAACTAGTTCTCTTCGATATATTTTTTTTCATCTAGTGTTACAACAGTGGCTAAAAAAAAATAATAAATAGCAATTTAAAAAAACTGATGTTGAATTATTTTATTTCAATTGAATAAGTTATAAAATCTAACTGCATCGAATAGTGAAATGTGTGTATCCCAGTGAGTGCCCTCTTAACACTTGAAGATAAAATAATTAGCTTCTAGATAAGTATCAGAAGTATTTAATATCCATAAGTAATTAAATAATTTTTATGTATTATATAATATGTTGTATAATCAATAAAAATAGTAATTGGTTAGTTGTAATGTATTTTATATTCAGAACTCGTATAAATCTGAAGAACGGAGTACATAGAAGTTAAATTAGTTAAAACAAAGTAAGATTAAATAGTATAATTAAAAAAAAATTGTATTGCTTTTCAACATGTCTTGGCAATTTACTTTCTCAATATTGGCAGTATTGTATCAAATAACATTATGCCTTTTATTTTTATACTATTTAAAAATATGTTGTTTTTTTTATTTATATCAAATTATACTTAGGTATCCGTTTAATTTTTTAATATAGTCTTGTATAGTCCAGTCAATCAACAATTTTTAATGATTAAAAATTATGTTGTATATTGCTATGTATTGTTACAAAAATTATATGCATGTGAAATTTAAAAATACATAATGCATGAGGTGCACCACGTATAATATATTATATTTCCCATATTCATGAAATGTTATACAATAATAAACACTTGAGGAGATATACTTAATTTATTATTCAACTCACTGACTAAACCATAGGATTATATTTGTTGAAAAATGTTGATCAATAAGGAAATTTTTATCAAGTACTGGAATATTCAAAGTACACAATTATGAGATATATTTTAAAATTAAAATGTTAAATTGAGAAGATGTAGTGTCACTAATGGACCTTCATTATTTTTTATTTTATGTCTTAAACGAAGTTAAATTTTCATGGTTATTCAGGATCACTGTGAGAGTTGATAAGACTAGAACGTTCTTAAAATCTCCTTACTACTTGCTGAAGTAGTGTATCACCTTAACAAAATGGTCTTTTTAATTATTGTTCCATATAGTTTTCAAATTTAATAATGAGCCAAAATTGTAATCATCAACAAATAAATGAATTAATGCATGCACATTATGAGAAATAAAGACATTTCCATACAAGTTACTAAAATCTAAATAAATTTTATTTTGACGGCTTATTATAATATTATACTCTTTATATCATTAGGTTAGTTAGGTTCAACAATAAATATTAAAATTTCTTTAATGAGATTTAGGATATAAGTTTTGTAATATTATAATTAATAACAGTACATTCTTACTATTTACTGAAGTATTTACCTATATAATTTAATTGTATTGCTATTGTTTTAGTGTAGCGTTAAAATAATAATAATGATACCAAAAAAAAATATATATATAAATATATAAGACAATGATAAAATATTGAAATGAAGCTATGTGTTATGTGCTTTGTGGATAGTATTTGTGTAATAAATACAATTTGATCACCTTCAATGTAATGGAATACTTACAGTTTACATTGGAACAGGGACTGGAACCTATAGGGTTTTTCAGTTCCGGTTATTAAATTAATTTGTTTAAGGTTCCGGTTTTCTAAAAAAATATTATAAGGGTTCTAGAACCAGTTATTTTCGGTTAATTTTGATTTCTGATCATTAAAAATTTATTAAAAAAATAGTCTGAAATAATTTATTTATTCATGTTTAAATTGTAATTATTTCATGAAAATAGAAGGTATTATGAAAAGTTAAAAAAAGTGTGACAAGTCACAACACAAAATGAAAAAAAAACATTAAAAGATTTTACTTTTATTTTTTATGAACCTGTAAATGGACAAACAAAATAGTCATTTCTTTTAATAGTCCAAATAACTAGTCTACCCTAACCTAAATACCCTTTTTATAATTATGGTTACGGTTTTTCATTTTTGGAAATGAAGGTTCCGGTTCTGGTCCCTGCATTGGAATAATTTCTATTTTTAAAATATAAAGAATTATGTGTTTACAAATTTTAACATTAACTAGCCAACTAGATTCGTTATTTTTTTTTCTTCTTGAACTATATTTTAATTAAACTATTATATAATATCTAAGTAAGCTGATTAGGTACCTAATGTTATTTTAATTATTCGTAACTAACAACGGTTTGAAAGAAAATACATTTTGTTAAAATACTAGGTTTTATATTTTATAGGATTTATAATTGAAATTAATAGTTTACTTTTAGGTAAGTAATGTAATTGAATACAGTTAAATTTTCAATGAGTTATAATATAAAACACAATTCAATATTAACATAATATTTAGAATTGTTTTAACTTATTAAGTAAAAATAATCCAAGCATAACTTGACCAATATGTAGCTGATAAGCTCAATGGTGTCACTTTCCACTAAGGATGATAGAATATCTGCTTCGTTAATAACAATTCCAATTAATAGTATACCCTAAAATATTACAATTTTGAATGAATTAAAAATCATTAAAACTATAAAATTAAACCAGCATGTGTTATCAGATTCACACTAACGCCGAACAGATAAATAAAAATATTTACATCTTAAAAAATAAAAATACTTAACACACTTTCTTATAACACTTTGTTGCTTGTATAGCAACAATTAATTTAAATGTTGGGAAATGGGAAGTAGAAACCATTAAAACATGTCAAATATTGGCATGGCCATGACAGCACGTTTATTGGCCGCTCGGTTTGCTTTCCCAACAACGTAGTATCGCTGCACAACTGCTATATTGTTTTCTAAATCCCAGCAAAAATCAATTTAAATGCTGAGATCTAGAAACCAATAAAACCGATGTCAAAAATTTGCATGGCTATGGCGGCACGGCTTGACTTTCCAACAACGTAGAAGTTTGAGATGTGATCTGCACAACTGTTATATTGCTTTCTAAATCCCAGCAACAGTCAATTTAAATGCTGAGATCTAGAAACCAATATAACAGATGTCAACAATTTGCATGACCACGACGGCACAGTTTGTCGGTTTGACT
Organism: Sitobion miscanthi; assembly: GCA_008086715.1. Lineage (NCBI taxonomy): Eukaryota > Metazoa > Arthropoda > Insecta > Hemiptera > Aphididae > Sitobion > Sitobion miscanthi. The sequence continues at coordinate 16,673 of SSSL01000272.1, forward strand.
TTCCAACAACGTAGCATATTGAGCCGTCAATTGCACAACTGTTATATTGCTTTCTAAATCCCAGCAATAATCAAATTAAATGCTGAGATCTAGAAACCAATAAAACCGATGTCAAAAATTTGCATGGCTATAGCAGCATAGTATGACTTTCCAACATCGTTTCATCTTGAGCTGTCAACTGCACAACTATTATATTGCTTTCTAAATCCCAGCAACAATCAAATTAAATGCTGAGATCTAGAAACCAATAAAACAGATGTCAACAATTTGCATGGCTATGGCAGCACTATTTGACTTTCCAACAACGTTTCATCTTGAGCTGTCAACTGCACAACTATTATATTGCTTTCTAAATCCCAGCAATAATCAAATTAAATGCTGAGATCTAGAAACCAATAAAACAGATGTCAACAATTTGCATGGCTATGGCAGCACTATTTGACTTTCCAACAACGTTTCATCTTGAGCTGTCAACTGCACAACTATTATATTGCTTTCTAAATCCCAGCAACTATCAATTCAAATGCTGAGATCTGGAAACCAATAAAATCGATGTCAAAAATTATCATAGCAACAGGTTTATTGGCACGGTTAGGCTCTGTTTGACTTTTCAACATAGCTAAGATGTAAATAACATAATCTCAACTCGCAACATCAATTACATTTGTTATATTATGACAGTTATTGGGAGGTTTGTATGATTCCGAAATTATAATATTCCAATTATATATTTTACATAATTACGAATTACAAAAAATCAAATATCTACATGGAATACCAATGTGCAGTCTTATGCTCGTCTCGACATATAACAATAATAATATTATGATTTCCACAAATTTGTATTAATATTGAATCGATTCATAAAATAATAATTTAAATGAACTCATTTTTTTTTCAAAGAACGTGAATGTGTATATTTGAAAAAAAAACCATGAGCATGAACGAAATTGTTTTTTAATCAATGAACGTGATTGTGAACGAATTCAATTTTTTAGTAAACGTTCCGAACACTGGATGTGAACACTAGGCCATAGACAATAATACTACAAGGAGTCTAAGGCTTTAGGCATTTTATGTCGCGATTATTCATTGACTGGTAACTACTCAGCATAATAATAATAATAATAATCTAAAAACCTTGACTACTCAGTATTCAGTGTCTCAGTAGTCAGTACTCACTACTCACTGTCTCACTTGCACACGATCCCGATTCCTGTCTCTCGATCGAGTAATTGAGTAAACGCCAGCTGCAGTAGTAGTTATAACCATGCTAATTATATCACGGTTATAACTATAAAAACTATAAAAAAAAAATAAAGTAAGAATACTCAGTGGCGGCGGTTACCGGTTTATTTAATTTAACGAAAATAAAAACTAACCAAAAAGTCTGTCGAACTCTTCTTGAATGGCGGGCTCGTTTGTTTGCTTGTCCGTATCTACAAAATCGATCAATGAGCGATGTAATATCAAACCTGTTGCCAATTCCCTGCGATCGCCACCCATCATGGTGGCCACGCTGTTCTTACAGCCCACAGGCCACAGGTGGTTGGTACCTTAGATCAAATATGTACCTTACAAGGTTTTATTGTCCATGGTTGGCACCACTATCTTAGTCCGTGGTTGGCACAGAACCATAAGCCGTGGCGGGCAAACGACGTTTGAATTCAAATAGTGTTTGCGTGGGATTTCTACCACCTTCAAGACTACATTTTCAACATAAATTGTTTCCTCTCAGGGCTCGCATTTGGTAAAAATTTCGTTTTAGGTCAATTACTCAAACACATAATTAAAACGATACACAATTTTTGCGATTATATTCATTTATAAGTAAAACGTTGTACAAGTTTTGCGTTTATCGTTATTTATAATTAAAACGTTATCTTACCCAACATTTTCTAATAATCCAGCAAGTAATTTGCAAATTAATTTTTTCTACATAATTTTAAATGTTAGCAGCAAATTATAATTTATTATTTTATTCATATTTAATTCTATATAACACCCAGTTATTTATATAATTCTTGGTCTATTTAAATGCTGTTGGTATATAGCTGGTAATATAATATGTTATTATATATAATAAATATAATCATATACCTATTTATCTATAATAAATTCTTAGATTGTTTGAAGATAATAATAAATTGCATGTAATAACTAATAACCAAACTTTTAAATAAATAGATTTTCAATAATTTCATGTTGCGTTATTTTTTGTTTAATATTCTATATATTACGTTTTAAGTTTAATGATTAAATGAATGTTTAATGATATATTATACTGTTTTGTTAATCGTTATGGTTTTTATTTGTGGTATTCAATTATTTTTGTTTATTGTTTTTTCGTTTCCGTTATAAATTTATAATTACGTTTTAAAATTTGTCAACTATAACGTTATAATCATAAGGTTATTATAACGTTTGCAAGCCCTGCCTATAATCATACTGTAAATTTATAACTTTAATTAGTATTAGATGTATTATACCATTTATACCTCATTTTTTTTTTTGGTGGGAGAGGTTATTTATTATAATAGAAAAAAATCTCTAATCTTCAACTTTAGTTTCAATGTTTTTGGTAACAAATTATTTAATCTATATTTGGTGCATTTAAAGTTTTTCAGTTTTCGATTACATTAATTAAATTATACATAGTTTTGTTGGAAAATATGTGTAGTATATATAGGTCTAGGGACTTCTAGGGTCTTCTTTGCGTGGTTGTTAATAATCACTAAAAGTAGCCAGGTAAATAGGTAATATAGACTTTGTTTCATAGCAATACGAGTTAATATATATTTAAAATTTTTAGTTGCATATATTTTGCATAATAGACCATTTTTCATTTATAAGAGCATATTTATAATTTATTTTTTATAAAGGTTTAAGTTTTATAATTTTGTAAAAACAGACTTACTTTCAAATAGATTTTCTGTATCTGAGATATTAGTACGCTGCTTTTATTCATATAAAATAAATATTTTAAAATAAGTGTTTGATTGCCTTGCCGATCACTTGCATTTTTGCTTATTGCCTATTGGTACCTAAATCACACGCATGATTCCCTCAAACTCGATGTAAGAAGATAACAAATCAGAAAAGAAAATTAGTCTAACGCAATTTTTTTATTATAAATTTATAATTTTGTAAATATTATCTAGATATTAAAATAAAATGTTTTATTAAATACAATGAAATTTTTTTTTAAATGCATATTTAGTGTTTCTTCTAATCATAAACGCATTTATATTTTAAAGTTTTTTAGGGCATGAAGTCCTTAGCCCTAAATTAATAGGTATATTAATATCTTCAATATAATACGATGGTGTATAAATATAGTACAATTATATAGAATAATGAATAATTATTGCTTTGCGCGAGATTAGGTACCTGCTAGTGTTAACATTAAATACACTATACAGTATACACCATCACTAAAGAATATACAATAAATTATTAATTATAACATTTTTAAAAAATAAAAAAGATATTTTTTCAATAATAAGACGAAAAAGTAAAAAACAACGTCTCAGATAAATTTTTTTTTTCTACTTTACCTTAACAGTTGATGTTATATAAGTAACTTTCTCTGATGTTTGTGCGTGAGTTAATTTTTTTTCAACAATACCTTCCACTTAATGGAACTTTTTTAAAATCACAAAGCCGTATTATTAAAATGTTTGCCATCATCAAGTCACCGTACACGCCATCTGACCTGCACCAACCTAATGTAATGTCTATATTTTAAATGTATTACATTTTTTAAATATGGCCGCTAAGCGTAATGATGCGTATAATATAATAAATGTAATAAGCTACAATTTTTATTATACATGCATGATGTATTGATGTATACCTATCAATAATATCGTAGTAATAGGTTCAGAATGCTTAAACGGAGAGATTAATATCATAACTCATTTATTCAATTTTACGCAATAAATAATAGATAGGTACCTATATATAGTTACATAATATATACGTGATACCTAAAACTATAATTTTTAAATCACCAATACCGGACAACATATTTTGAGTACCGACCTACCTATCGCGTAGGCGTAGTACCGTGTTAACTTTATTTACTAGACGTAATTACTACATATATATATAGGTACTTGAACTTGGTATAGACTATAGTGGTACAGCAGATTATAAATACTTGGGTATTTACTATATTTATATTGTCAAAGCTCATACTGCTTATTCTTGTCGGTGAGCCAAAAAATTAGTACCTACTACATACGCGTGATCGTGAATTCGGTATTTCGGACAATTGGAATGCTATCTGCTTCCGCGATACAATAAAGATCAAGGATAAATACTATTAAATATTAATATTGCATTAAAATGTATTATAGTGTAGTTATAACTTATAAATTATAATACTGTCGTGTATTAGGTGTAACTTACTAATTTCAACTTTCAAGTATACGTATACCTGCGTAATAATCGATGTGCGACGACGACATGGTGTTTAAAAATATTAAAGAGTCGAAATACGCAACCGCGGTGACCCCGCCGAGCTGACCTGAAATTCAGACGATTTACGAACGTGCGTCGGAGCGCAACGGGCGCACGCATAGTCGCCACTCACTGACGAGTTTCCATTCTCTTTGGACGTCGTAGCGTCTGTGGGCCGCATAACCTCGAAAACCGAACGAGAACACCATAATGGCGTCCACCACGTTTCGCTTGTTCACCCGCCGGCAATTCCAATACTGCTCCGCTCCGAATCACTCGTACGCCGGATTTCTCGCTTCATTCCTTTCATACTCTACGAAATCGAAACCACCAACCGCCAAAATGAGTCTTCCGAAAGTGTTTTTCGACATGGCTGTCGACAACGAGCCATTGGGCCGCATCACGATTGAGGTAAGTGGAGACGCCACACATTTTTTTCAAGTCGTCGCCGTTTCCGACTTCCCCTAACACGTTTGACGAGGGCGCGCTCCAATTTCTTCTGCTTTCATCTCATGGAGTGCGTGTGTTTCTCTCCGAATTTAATTTTAATCACGCCGAAACACGCGGAATCGAAATTTTCATATTTTCCTAGGCTACCCTTTCGCACTCACCCGACGCCTTGACGATGACTGAAAGTATCGATTTCCGGAAAATTGATTTCTCTGCGTTCGATCTCTGCCAATTTTTTTCATCGAATATTCTTGTCTCCGACGTTTGGAACGCGTCCAACATATTTCGACAGTGACTCCCGTATCCTGTCATGTGTTCGGTTGTTGGTTGTTACCTACGGCTGAAATAATGTCTGGATGACGCCTTATTTTATAGCCCTTTGTCCCTTCGGCAACTGTAAATACGTTAAAACGTCCATTAAATATGGGATATGTATGCGTTCGTAATGGCTTCCCCTTTAGTCCTTGGTCTTTTTTTCGATTGTTCAACGAATATTGGTTGTCGCGAGGTATTTGATCTCGACTGAAATCACGTGTTTTACACTATGAGTCTAATAACTATTGGTGTGCAATACGCTGCCCAGATACTGAGTTCTCATATAAGTTAATAGATTTCTCCTCTGTGAAACTAAAATAAATTGAGATTTCGTGGACCTTCAATAGTGAGAAACCACTGTCATAGATTTTCAAGGACTACTTTCTTACACTCATACATTCATTAATCAGGTTGCTATTGTTTCCACTGTTTTAACTGTATATATATATATATATATTTCCAGGAGTCTGGACAAAAAATTTTTTTTGGATGAACTGTTCGTATAATCTAATTGCAGTGTTGGGTAAATTACTTTTAATAAGTAATGAAACTACGTTACTCGTTACTTCAAATATTTTTATTTTAATTATATTTGCGTTACCTAAAATTATTTTCATCACATTACATTTCTTTTTCATTAATAAAGTAGTGCGTTACAAATAACGTTACTTTTTTTCATTATTTTGTTTTAACCATATCTAATTCATATGATTCAATTATTATGTATATATTTTACAATCATAGACCTAGTGATAATATACCTATATTAGTATTATGTACGAATGTACAATCATCTCACATATATGGGCATATAGTCATAAGTCATAATTAATTTTTATTAAATTTTATTCTTAAACCGAACTCTTTTCTTTCTGCTAATAAAGTAATAACATTTATTCCTGGAATGTTTAGTAATATTATTAACTATTATCGGAATCAAAAATTAACATACCTACCTAATTGATTTTTAATTTTTCTGGGATATCCTTTATCTATAATATATTCAAAACTATTATTTTAATAACGTGGAAAATAACGCGTTAGTGCGTTACTTCATAGAAATTACTTTTCAAAAGTAATTTTGTTACAATTGCGTTACTTTAAATAAAATGTAATGAAATTACTGCTACGTTACTGAAAAAGTAATTGCGTTACAGTAATTTGTATTTTGCGTTAAGTTACTACCCAACATTGTCTAATTGATAACGACATTTATTTTGACCTGATATTGCTCTAGGTATATAATTACAAGGAAAAAAATTCATAATTATTAAATTGCATTTTAATGGTATTCAAATAGAAAAGTCATGATTTGTTTAACTATTAACACTAATTGTTTTCCTTATTTGTTTAGCTCCGTAGTGATGTAGTACCAAAAACAGCTGAAAATTTCCGTGCTTTGTGTACTGGTGAAAAAGGTTTTGGGTATAAAGGAAGCATATTCCATCGTGTCATTCCCAACTTCATGTGCCAAGGTGGTGATTTCACCAACCATAATGGCACTGGAGGAAAATCTATCTACGGAAACAAATTTGAAGATGAGAACTTCACACTGAAGCACACTGGTCCTGGTGAGTTACTTTTAATTGTATTCATCTTACCACGAGTTTACAAGCTGTAAGCTGTGCAAATATTTTCTATTGTGAATACCTATACAAATCCATGCCAATTACATGTAGCAACAAATGTTGCTTTAATATTACAAGCCATATAACCAAATGCCAATAACTACTTAATTTATTCATTGACCTTATACTAATAATTTAAAATAGTTAATCTTAACACCTAACAATTTCATTAAAAACAAAATCATGCAAATGTGGATCAATGGGATAAGTAGAATTTTTAGACGTACCTTAAAATAAAAAAAAAATGTATGTTTTCATAATATATTAGAATATAAAACATTCAACAAAAGTTAATTTAATTAGGTACCTATGATAAAAATATTTAAACTTAATTTCTTAAGTTTAAATTACTATAGTAGTTTGTGGCTGTAGTAATATCAATATCACTATTATCACTACAAATGTTTTAATTTTTAGTTATAAATGAATAATTATTTAACAAAATAAATAAATTTCAGGTATCCTGTCAATGGCCAATGCTGGAGCCAACACAAATGGTAGTCAATTTTTCATAACCACTGTAAAGACATCGTGGTTGGACACCAAGCATGTTGTTTTTGGTGCTATTGTCGATGGTATGGATGTTGTCAAAAAAATCGAGTCCTATGGTACTCAGAGTGGTAAAACTCACAAAAAGATCCAGGTCGCTGATTGTGGACAATTAAGTTAATTTTTTGCTTTCCATTTAAATGTCAAACGTATCAATTAAATAATTTGAAACAATAATTAATATCAAATATGTGGTCTACTTAAAAATGTTTGATGCATTTATGTGTGTGGTATTCTGGATACACAAATTGATAAATACATTCTAAATAGTTAATATTATATTTTGTTTTTATTTATGTTTGTAAACATTTCAAAATTCCTAATCCTGTCAATAAAACATTTTATTTAGTTGTAAACCATTTTTATTATAGAAAATGTCAACATGATAAATTATAATGTTACTGCTGTTCTACATTTTAAAATACATTTTTTTCAAAATTCAGCATTTAGCTGTACAATTTCTAATTAACTGGTTAATAGTACACGTATAATGTTAAGTATTTAATATCATGTTGTAGGTTAATATTATAGAGCATTATCCCATAGTAAATGTATGAATTGTGGTGCTAAATCTGGTTATATTAATTTATTGTAAATTTAATTCTCAAATTTGAATTGTTTCCGTTTCTTAAAATGTTATACCGATAATTTTTTTTAACAGGCATCTCTGCTGGTAACAAGAACATTAATATTTTTTAAAAATTTATGTTTTAGTCGACAAGCTAATGAAACTAAATGTGTTACAATAAAGTATAACAAGAAAAAATGCAAAATAAAAATTGTACCATTAAACTCGGTATTTCATGAAATTTCTGTACAGACTAGCCTCGAATGCAATTAGAAAGCATAAGGAAAAAAGATGCAAATGACTAAAGTTCCACAAAATTTAACGATACTTATAATATTAATTATTTTTTAAGTCTGGTTTAGTCAATAGTCATAATTAATTTGAGTTGAATTTTATTTTCGAACCTGAATATTTTTGTTTTCCCCTAATAACATTAATTCCTGGGAACCCGTAAGGCCGGTACTTTTAAAATATTAATAGATCATTATCTAAAGTTTTCGGACTCAAAAATAAATTTGATTGATTTTTAATTCTAGAATAGTATAGTCCCTTCGATGATGTCTGCATTCTATAAACCTAATTTTTTTTTAATATGAACAGTGATTCTGCGTTACTACCCAGCAATAACCTGTGTTGGGAATATTATAATAATCTGGATGGATTTCATTACCTCTGGTAATTTATCTAGATAATTAATGTTAAAATAATATAAGCATTTTAAAACAGGTACCCAAATATCCAATAAATTCAGCTAATAAATTAAACATAAGTGATCGCCTGTCGCGCTCGGTGGGGCGAGGGGCGTTTACCCGTATAAATACGCCAATATCGAATAACCCTTACCTCGACCACGCGCCCACAAACAGCTCCGTGTCAGCTTAATTACATACCGGCATTCCGTACAATAACAATACCTATATTTATAAATAGTTACTGGTCGAGCGTCTTTCCTGCATTTATTATAAAAATTCATATTGTATGATATGGTCTAAACTCCAAACATCCCGGTGCATTATTTTTCACACCGGTTAAATCTACAAGCACTATCTCTTTTAAATTCTAAAAAAAAAAGAACTTGATGTCTTAAATGAATTTCAATTGTCAAAGAACTAAAAAATATTTTTTTTAAATATTACAATTCTATTTTCGGCAGCAGTAAAACTGTTATTTAGTAAAGCAGTTCATGTTTTAACACTAAGTACAAAGAAATAGTTGACAACTTAGTGATGATACTTTTCAAACGATATGTTGTAGATCAAAGATTAACGTATAAAAAAATATTTACTAAAACATAGTAACAGTTCGGTTAACAATGGTGTTTATTTTTTTTTTTAATCCTGTATACAAAATTCTACCAGGAGTGCTTCGATTTCAACATAATATGGTACCTTATCTTTTAGAAAATTGGATCAACATGGAACTTTAGAGTGGTTATTTCTCAACAGTTATTTAATGCCATGTGAAAAACCAGACAAATTAGGAAAAACCGCTGAAAAAGGGATTTTAAATTATATAACGCTTTGTCTATCACCATAGTAACGAATAATTATAATATTATAATATTAATTCAACCTGGATTATACAATAAATATTAAAATATAACAATACAAAATACTCGGACTGACCTTTCAGAACCGTTTTTCTTATAAAATGTTATATAAGTTTAATACAATCCATTATACATTGACCCATTTGTAACCTACTGTACAGCAGAGCGACATCCACTTACCCACTTTTTTTTAATTTATTTTTATTCAAGTTGAATTTCCATTTATTATTCAAATAATTTTTAGTCGAGACTCGAGAAATGACATTAAGGTGTTATCAATTTATAATTATTAATCACTAATATTATTTATCTTTACAATTGTTTAAAAAATGATCTATTTTTTTCTACATAAATGTTGAATGATCTATCTGTTATCATGTCCAGATGTTTTTTTGGTAATCTTTTCCCAACAGACAACACTGCCACAGAATATTTTATTTATAAGTTATAAGCATTTTTTAAGTACCTATACACTATACCTAATTTAGTAGTAATTAGTAAGTTAGCAAAAAAAAAAAAAACTAATTTATTCATACTTAAATGAAATATGTTTTAATTATGTTATATGCTACAGACAACAACTTACTATCTGTAATTAATTACTATAGTATGAACTACTAAAATATTATGTAGGTATATTAAATAAAAATAAATAATAATAATATTAGTCTTATATCACAATATGTTTATTATACTCAGTCACTTTTAAAATAAACTTTAGACAAATATATTATTCTTTTTAACATTAAAAATAATTTTAAATATGATAACATCAATATATTATTATTTTTTTTATACATTTAAAAATGTTGTTTAACCTGCACAACTTATGAGTCCCTTACTATTTAAAAGACAAGACATGTCTTGAAATGCGTTATTTTAGGTAAATGATAAATAGTAAGTTTACTACAATAAATTAATATAATTAATCAAGTGATAATAATATAATATCAAACTGTGATACTAATTTTAATATTTAATATTCAAATATAACTTATTCTTATGAATAATAATTATTTATAAATTATGAACACTTTATTGATAAAAAAAAATTTAAAAACTACTCATTCTTTAATGATCAAATCACAAACATTAAAAAAAAAGTATTATAAAGCACAATATAGTAGGAAAATAATTGTTAAATAAATGTAGTAATGTCAACATTAAAAAAACAAAATAGAATAAAAGTTGATTTTTCTGTTAGTCCAACCTTTTTACTAACAGTTTACAATCAAAATCTTTACGAATCACATAATTAGCAACAACTACAGTCCAAGCATGACCATCAACTATTTTACAATATTTAACATATGAATCCATATTGGAATCTCGATTTACCATAAAAATAGTATTGTGCTGGGGCTTACATGCAAATTTCTAAAAAAGAAAAAAAATGTTTAGTTAATAGTTATTTAGTATTTATAAGTATATATTTACCGGTGTTAATGTATTTTTTACTTCAAATACATAATGTAGATCATCTTTATTGGAATCAGACATTGTTCCAAAACACTGACTAAAAAATAAATAGACACTCAATATATTGTAGCCATCTAAACCATCGTTTCCGCCTGATACCATATAGTGTCCACCATGCCATCTTTGCACTTCAATATTAACTAAAAATAAAAAAATTTCACTATTTATAATAAAAATAAATACTACATAAGATTGATGTTTAATTAAAACTTTTCATATTCAACTTACCAGCAATAAAGCTCAGACCTGTACAGTCCCGGAAAAATTGAAACATGCGTTCAGTCTTTAACAAATTAACAACAGACAAAATTGATTCTGGCAAATCTTTTGATTCTAAATATTTGTAATGCCTAGAATAATAATACATAACAATAATAATAATATAAGTATCAATGTTTAAATAAACAATACTGACTAAACATTTACCTTTTGTTTAAAGGTCCTCTGATTTTCCAATTCAAGGCATTGGAAAATACATGATTAGATAAATAGTCTACCATGTTAGGTCTGAAAAATCCCTCGCACATTATGAACCCATCTTTCTTAAATGTTTCTTTAATAGCTTCTCTAAACAAGGGTTGTTCAAATATTCCTTCTATGCACTTTCTGGAGATGTTATTACACTGAAATATAAATTATTATTTGTAAATACTGTATTCATTCGGATCTTGGCAGCCAAAGTGATAATTAGTGTTCAGCTGTTCCGTAATGTGTTGCATATCTTATCAATTTACTTTTAAATAGACATTAATTATGCACATGGCTAATATAGTTTCACATATTATATTATTGTTATAAATTATAATAAACAAGAACAGTTTGTAAATCAAAAATGAAGGACAATCCAATAGAGGTCTCTCATCGTCTTCCTTAAACTCAATGGTCCTCGATAAAAAAAAAGTAAAAAAAGAAGATTTAACAACTGAAGAACAAGACTACATTTTCGACCAACCCGTCTCACCATCCAACAAGATTTTGTCAAAACAGAGTAACTTTAAACTTCCTAAATTTGTCCTAATAAACATAACAGACTTTATTACGTTTATTAAAAATTTAACTCGTTGGTGGGTCCGAGGGCTTCACCAGTAGAGCAAATAAATCAAGTAATTTTATATGGTCAAAAACATGAGCCCACTACACAACCATTAAGTCTTATCTAATGGAAGCCGATTATGATTTCTATTTTTATCTTCTCCGTTCATTCCAACCTTTCCATGTTGTACTACGTCACCTCAACCACTCCTAACCAGGACATCATAGTCTTAGCCTTGGACACAATGTTATCAGCATTTTAAATATACTTCACCACACAAACAAGTTGCTACTTCCTTTATTTAATATTAACCTTGCTAACACCGATAACTGTGAAATACTCAAAATTACTAAAATCTACAACTTAATTGTGAAATTTGAATATCCAATAAGACCAATTGGTCCTCCCCAATATTACTATTACCAAATGTACGAATGTCATTACTCTTTGCATTTCCCGGAACGAATCACTTCACTAATGAATGCTCTAAAACAAGAGAGGCACCCGTAAAATGTATAAAATATGATGGAAATCGTACAGCTAAGGTTTGTCAAATTTTCAAAAATCTACTACACCACACTTAAGACAAAGCTGGAAAAATCAAAAAGCACTCCACTCCAATATTTTCTGTACCAGCACTCACACCATTAACCGAAAACTCCTATATCTCAACTCATATGAAAAACCAAAAAATACAAAAGCCACAGCCATCAAACCACCAGTCAATCAACTATTTAACATCATCAACAAATTCATTGATGAACTCAAATGAGTCTCAAATCAATTCTAAACCATCTTCTACTGACGCTAACATCCCTGACAAAATTACATTTCCTATCATTCCCACTCCATTTGTTAACCTTATTACATTTATATAAATTATAAATATATACCCACTGGTGGGCTTCTCTCCTCAGATTATTTCATGTTTTTGTTACCTTAGTTAGGCTACCAAATTTACTTATAGTATATAAATAAACAATAACAACAGGTTGTAAATACACATTTGTTTCAAAAAAAAAAAAAAAAAAATACTGAATTACAAACTCATTTTTACTGTTAATTTTATCTACATAAATTTAATTATTTTTTTTTTTTAGTATTTAATGCACAAAATGTTGATCAAATTTCTAGTTTATCCAACCTTTAAAATATAACTAATTAGCACATTGATGAACAGTACCTGGTATAACAGTCATACTAATTTAAGTTGTAAAATGACCATAACTGGTATACCAGTTGCGTTTCTTATAGCTTCACACTACATATTGGAAATTATCTAGTGAATTAATAACAATTCAAGCAAAAAAAAATATAAAAATCTATGGATTATGTCCAATCAGAGTGACTACTGAATTAAATTACAGTAATTTGCATAACTGCATTAGCAGTCATGTCCGTCAACGTGTAACTAATTGATTGATTTTAAATATAATGCTCCGAAATATGAAATTAAAATTTATGTAGTAAATTGTAATATAAAAGGCGGGCAAGTGGGTGTTGTTCTGCTGTTTAGTAAGTTATTAGTCGGTCACTGTAATGGATGGTGTTAAATTTGAATTCAATAATATATAATTGTATAAAAAAATGATTCTGAGCGAATAAGGTCAGTCAGCCTATCATATTACCAAGTATATTTGATGATATTATTGTAAATAAAGTAATTTATATGTAACCTATTTACGTGGAGCCTTGTTTTAAATTTTCTATCCTTAGCTATAAAAGTTGAACATTTTATACATTTTTAACTACAAAACAATTATTAAACTTTAAATTAGATAAATTTTGTCAAAATTTGAACTTTAAATGCTTACAAAAAAAAAATTGTGCCTGTATTTTTATATTTTTCAACTGCTATTGTAGCAATTTATCAGGAGCCTTGCATTAAATTTTCACGCTTTTTTACACAACGAATAAAATTTTATTGATATTTATAGAAAAAAAACTAAAAAAATGTAAACAGCTCAAAAAGAGTCAATTTACTTTCAAAATGTTATCGACTTATCGTGTATAGAAAATGCTAATAAAAACATCCAGTGAAATTTTCAAGTATCTACAGTTGTACGTTTTTTAATTACAACAAAATAAGAAAATCGTTACATGAGAAATCAAGTGAATATCAAATGTTGTAAAAATTTAATTTGACTTTCTTAGACATTTTTTATTTTTTATATTAAGATACTTTTGGATAATCTTGTATTTCATTTTAAAATCTTAGATTTAAAATTTTTTATGAATTCTCAACTCAATATAATTTGCTAATTTTTGTGATTTTTCCGTATTTTGTCAAAATTTGAACTTTAAATGCTTATAAATAAAAACTGTGACTAAGGATTTTTAATTTTTTTCATCTGCCTTTGAAACAATAACTTAGGAGCCTTGTATTACATTTTCAAGCTTTTTTTACCTAAAAAATAAATTTGTATTGATATTTGTGGAAAAAAAAACTAATGAAATTGGAAACTGAAAATGTTTGTAAACAGTTCAAAACAAATCAAAAAAATTTGAAAATTTTATCGTGTATGGAAAATGCTAATATAAACAACCAGTAAAAATGTCATGTATCTACTGTCATTTGTTTTAGAGTTACAATAAAAACCAAAATAGATTTTGAGTAAAAATTCCCGTTTTTCTTAATTTTTATGTTATTTTTCCAGACAAATATTGGGAATATTAAATTTTGACCTCCCAAATGCACCAATTAGATTCACCTTCCGATCGAACAAGATACTGTTGAAAAAAATCAAAGTAGTTTTATTGCCCCAAACAGTGATGGCGACACATAAATCAAAAATTAAAAAACACACATTGTAAAAGCAATACATTCATCGCTCTGCTCAGAATCTAAAATAAAAATTTAATATGATGATAAAAATAGTAAAAATTATAATTTTTTCAAAAATGTTCTGATGACATCAAATTATCAATTATTTAAAATAATATTATTAAAAAAGTTTTGACTGAAATAATGAATGTAAACGATAAAATAAATCATTTTGAAAATGTATGTTTAAATTAAAATAAAATTCAAGAAACTCATATAAAAAACTATTAATATTATAATTAAACTGTTATATACCCTTTCATTAGAAACTGAATGTGGTGTATAAATTGTAGAGTGAATCTTGACTGGCTGGTCATACATTTCCCAAGATAGTTCATCACTGTGGAACCAACCATTAATGGAAATACGAGGAAAGGTAGATATATTTTCAGCCACCTATGGAATAAGAGATAAGTTAGATTGGTACAATAGTTATGAAGATGTCAGCGCACTGTTTGTTTTTTCTCTCTGACCCATGCAAAACAGACAAAATACATTTACACAGAATCATTTATTTTTGAGTAATCTTATAGTGTGGTCACCAAGAGAACACTACTGGGTGGCGACCAAAACTTGTCATACCTGCCCATCTCCCGTCAGTCATGGGAGAATTATACCTCAAGACAGCAGAGACAGCTCGAGACGTTCATTTCAATGCGTGGCTGAAGAGCATATTCTCGGTATCGCAGTATACCTTGAGTAAATTCACACATACCAAAAATTATAGAGAATAATATTTTTGAGGGGGTGACATCAATTTATCTAAATATTGTCTCAAAAAAATTTAAACATAATTTAAATTTACAAATTTTTCATTTTATTTTGAGTCAAATAATAGTAAAATTGATAAATCGTCCAACACTAAAAAATATTATCCTCTATAATTTTTGTAAAAGGTGATTTTACACTATGTTACGTGTGGGTCTGAGAGAGAAAATCAATATTTCACTGAATCTTCTTAATTGGAATAAAAAAAACTTAATGACATACCTGGTGATAAGTGTATTTTTCAACTGGGAAAAAAATCATAGAATTGAAATCTGGGTTAATATTTCCAATGATTTCTGTGGCAGAATTTGTGTCGTCAACCGAATAAACATCTAATGTGCCACCCCATTCAGGAAGCCAATCATAATTCAAATAGTATATGAATGCAACAGACCTATCGTCGACACGATCATCATGACAAAGTAAGTAATCTAAATATACAGACAATACAATTAAATAAATAATAAATAATTAAAGGTTTTACATACATAAAATCAAAACGGAAAAAATTACCTCCGCGATCATATTTAGAACAAGATGCACTAATTGTATTATTAAAGTTTTTTTTTAAGTAAGTAGCTATTTTGTTTTTTATTATTTTCAGCAAAATTAAAAACTGTTCGACTTCCTTAGGTTTCTTAAGTCTTGTGGAACGAATGAAATCCGGCGATTGAGAAAATGAATACAGATCACACGATTTTTTTTTAAACGTCATTGTTAGTAATGCCTCACGTAATTTAAATGCATCGGCATTTGATATCATATCTCTACAGTCCAATTTAAACACATCAAATGGTGTATTTAGTTTTGTAACTGCATCTATAAAATCACATAATTAAAATGAAAAAAATCTTGAGTTAAATATTAATGTTAATGTGTATAATATACAAACCATTAAATTTGGAGTCGGCCATATTCACTAGTGTTGTTCGTTACAGGCAAATGTGTTAAATAATATTTCAGTTCAACGCAATGCCTAGATATTTTACTCCCGTATTCATAACGTCGTCTGTAGAATGATGATAGATGTCTTTAGTAGGAGACACTCACAGGGACGAGGGACTGGTCAGTGGTCACTGAAATCACCGATAGTTTAACGAGAAACAAGTCCCCGCATGATATAGACGTGACCGTTACCCGTTGCCGTTCCCAAATGAGTGCCGAGATGGAAGTTCAAACAAGTCAGGTTTGAAAATACTGAATGTTTTAAGGTTATTTGTTTATCTACGGTGTACTACCATTGTTTCCCGCGAGAACAGCGCATGAGGTATACTGGTATCACGTGATTGGCCGTTTAGCTGCTAGTGGTAACAACCCATCACCACGAAATAATATTACCGAATTTACCTCCACGGACTATCACGAATTTCCCGTGATTACAGTGATTACATAGTATACTATCTTAAATCGTGTTTATGAGACATGTCGAGTGGTTTCTATTATATTATATTCCACAGACGACGGACCACAATAATTTTGTTCACTAAGGCATTTATAATTTTAAACGTGAAATAATTCGTATTGAATAATAGTTCTCAACTCTTAAAGTTATAGCCCATAGGTTACTACATCAATCAATACTTACTGTTGTACATAATATTATTATTTTGGTTCAGAATAATCTTTAGTCGGATACGTATTACGTTTTCGATAAGATAAATAGTAAATACCATTTGGCATATTTTGTGTCACCGATTTCAGTCGAAGTAAACCACCTACAACAAATAATAGGTAAGATAAAACATAATATTCTATATGGAATTCAATAATATTTTATCAAAACAACTAGGTACTTAATGTTTCATTATTACGGAGAAATAATATTGGTACCACACCATCTCCAAATATACTCTGTTCCATCTAAGAGTGAAACACTCGGCTAACCAAAACCCTTGTTTTCCGCGCATTACCACCACAACCCGGACACCGATGAGAACGTTAGCACAGGCGTCAGGCACCCGATAACTGATGACTGCCGGTGTTGATTGTCTGCCGATCACAGAACGCATAGCTATCGCATGAGGGGGGAAGGGGTCAGGCATTTTTCGGCAGCTCAGTCTGCGTGCACGAAAGCGGTTTACTCTTAGGCAGAACAGAGTATAGTACCTATCATAATTCATACACGAATCAAAAAAAAAAAATTCAATGTCAATATTGTGGTTTTAAAGGCCGAAACATGGCCAACCACCTTTTGGTGCATACATTTAAGTATATGAATAGCAAAATTTAAATAAATATACATACTATTATATAATCTAATATAAAATGCTCGTGTCACGGTGTTTGTGGTTGCACTTCTCTGAAACATCTCGACTGTTGTTAATGACAATTTTTTCGTATATTTGGTAGGTATGAGAATACGTTGTAATATATTTTTCACCCTCCTAGGTCCAACCCGAGGGGGTGTCCTAATGGGGATTGGTTGCCATTGGTTAATCGTGCAGATCAGTTGAAAACATGCATCAAATCAAATTTTCAAACTTTTCTTCCTTGATATGCTGTCACACATTGTTTGTGATCAAACATAGTCAGATTGCCTAGCAGGGAGTGTGAGTTGCACCCAAAAGGAGTCGAACAATCACAATTTTTTTAAATTTGTAATTTTTTACGGGCAGTGAAGTAAGCGGGATCAGTTAGTACTAATATAAAATCAATAAAAACAATTTTAAGAAATATTTTAAATATAATTCATAAGAACTTATTAATGATTTTCTTTATCAAAAACACAATTTTGGGCTCAATCAATTGTTAACGTTAAATTTTATGAAAATAATTTTTGTAAATGACTGCTGGAACTAAATACAAAAAATGTTTATATTTTTAAGTAGCTATCAATTTCATTTACAATATGTATAATATATTGAATAATTGGTAAAACCACGTTTATTTAAAAATCATTTTCACAATTTTCAACATATTATTTAAAAATGTTTAATTTCTATAGCAGAAATGGATGAAAATGATTTACAACATTTGCGCTATGAAGGTGATCAAACAAGTGTTCTGAAATTTAAAAAATGTGAACCAAAAAAATTTAAAAATAGCTCTCACACGGCAGAAGTATTTGAGGTCTTGCAATCATTAAGGATGTATGTAGTGACTGAATTTAGTAGCTAGAAAAATAAAAAGTTAACAAATGTTTGTTTTTAGAAATGAAGTGTTTTGCGATATTAAGTTGGAAACAGACGATGGCACAGTAATTTTTGGACATAAAGTTGTTTTAGTATCAGCTAGTGCATATTTCAGGGCCATGTTCACTAGCTTTGAAGAAAGGAATAAAGATTGTATTATTATAAAAGAATTAAACTCAACCATTTTGGAACTCTTGATAAATTATATTTACTCTGGAGAAATAATTGTAAACGAAGAGAATGTAAAGGTATTATATATTTATAAGACTTATTCTAAAATGATTTCAATTTGTTATTGTTTATTTCTCAAGGGTTTGTTAGCGGCTGCAGGTCTCATGCAGTTAGACTATATAAAAGCCTCATGTGAAGAATTTTTACAAACACAGCTTAATCCTTCAAATTGTCTTGGAATCAGAGCACTTGCTGATTTACATTACTGCACAGAACTGATGTCAAGTTCTAATGCCTATATTAAAAAAAAGTTTTTGTATGATAAACATAACTTAATCTTTTTGTTCAGTTAGTAAATTCTATAAATTACGATTATTATTTTCAGAGAAGTGGTAAAATATGATGAATTTCTATCTTTATCTCCTGATGAAGTGATTCAACTTATCTCATGTTCTGACATTGTTGTTCCATCTGAAGAAAATGTAAGCAAACTAAAATTATTGTTATTTTATTATTATGGGTTGAAACTTGAAGATGGCTCAATTTGCTTACCTATATTCTGTTCAGTCATGTAGCGGCGATCAGTTCGTCAGGCCATAGTTTGGCAGCACCTGTTTATCCCTCCACCCAGTAAATTATCTGTATACCTGCAGTATAGTATTACCAAACCTTTGCGCTCAATTCGGGACTACGATTCTGAACTTAAACAAAGTATGCATGAAAATATTATATGAATAACTGTATAAGTATAATATTATATCTTATATAGTGGCCGCCTGTAAAAAGTATATTTGAATTACGTTTTACAGAATAGAAATTAATATTTTGGTGGTTGTCTCATGTAAAGATTGATTTGGTTTGGTTGACAAAAACCAAATACCTATTTTAATATAGGTAATATAACATATGAAGTATATATGAAGAATATATTTTATGGATTAACGTTTCTTACAATAAACTTGGTCTGTAAATATTAAATTACAAATAATAAAACTATATATATATATATATATACCTATCTAATTTAACTCTTAACAATATTTATATATAAAATATACTAATATAGAGATATAGGAAACAACTCATGGTTTGCAATAAAAAAAAAAAAAATCTGTTTAAGAGATTGCAAGAAAAACGTATTATTAGATCTAGCTATGCAACATATCTTGTGTAAATCAATTAAATATATTTGTGTTGATGGTATAACAAAAAAATATATTATCAAACATAAAAAGATATTGGCGACGATATTATATATTTACATTTTGTTATTTTATATTAATTAAATTGTTTATATGTTATAGGTATTTGAAAGTGTTCTGAATTGGGTAAGACATGAATTAGGTTGTAGAAAACAATTTTTGCCAGATTTGATGGAACATGTAAGATTGCCATTAACTTCAAAAACGTATCTATCAGACAATGTAGTAGAAGAGCCTCTCCTAAAAAATAATCATAAATGTATGCTTTTTCATAAATTATAATTTTATTTTAAATTTTTTAGTATGTAATTATAATACTTTTTAGGTAAAGATTATGTATTAGAAGCAATACAATTTAATTTAATCAAGTCACAAAAAATAATGGCCATACCAAAAACTATTCGGTGTAAACCTAGACAATCTGGTGGTTTACAAAAAGTATGTTTCTGTTTTGATAAATTTACCTTTATAGTTATTTCATAAATTTATTTCTTCCAGGCTATCCTTATGTTTAATGTCTCGCCGCTTATGGATAATAATTTTATAAGCTGGTATGACCCTACAAACAACATATGCCGCATTGCACAAGATATGAAACAGAATTGCCACATAAGTCATCTTGCCTTAATAGCAGACCAATTTGTGATTGCTTTTGGTCGTATTAATAGATCGTCAATGTTAGGTAGATTTATCCGTGTATTCAAATGCTTGATTTATTTTCACGAAAATTCAGTTGGGTACCAATGGTTAACATGTTAGTTGATCGAAATCGTTTAGGCGTCGGCGTATTGAACAATAATATATATGCTGTAAGTTACTAATATTACTCATTTGTTTTTTCAGTGATTGCTAAAATTATTTGTGTTTATAAGCTTTTTTTCACACAGATAGGTAGCAATACTAAAAACTTGTCAAATTAAATATACCCATAAAAAATTTATATAAAAGGTTGGTCCTTAAAATTTGTATTGATTATCATCTAATATCAATCGAATACCATCTGAGTATTGGAAACTACAAATAATTATAGAATTTTTTGTATTCTTTACTTAATCTACCGATATGGAACCATACAGCCTACATTAATTTATAGTTTTATATTAAAAAAGGAAAACTAGGCGTGGGATGGCTATTATATGATTAATAAACATTATATAATATTAAAATCTAGGTTGGCGGAGAAAATGGTTCTATTTGTTTAAATAGTGTTGAAGTTTTTGATGTCAATTTGGAAAAATGGCGAATGGTTTCTAGCATGGCTAACAAGAGATGCAATTTTGGTGTTGGAATTCTAAACAACCTTTTATACGCGGTAAAAAAATATTTTTTAGTAAAATTAAATTTTATTCAGTTGTATCATTTGTATAGGTAGGAGGATTGGATAGTTCTACAAACGAACATTTAAATTCAGTTGAATGTTATGATCCCAGTCTTGACACGTGGAAACTAGTAGCACCAATGTCCAAACCCCGCTCTAATGTTGGTATTGGAGTCATAGACGGTGTTATGTATGCTGTCGGTGGTACACAAGGTTTAGCAGGATTTTCTAGATCTGTCGAGGCCTATAGACCAAGTGTCGGAGTATGGACTCCAATGGCTGACATGTTCTTTGAAAACTATTCTAGTAACTATAATATTTATATATTCAAAGAATATATTTGTAAAAATATTAAATATTACATTTTTTTGATATAGGTGAAGTAGTTGTTTTAGATGGTTTATTGTATGTTTTGGGTAATACAGAGTGTATTACTACGCTGACTATCCAAGTATACAATCCGAACACCAATGCATGGAAATTTATGGAAACCTGTTTAAATGATACTGGATTTATTTTTGCTGCAGTAGCTGCTTGTAGACCATCACATTTTAAGACCGATTAGTATAAATTCTCTCATGGTTGGTAGTTATAATACAATCATATTCTAACTACACTATTCACTTCCTTTGGGTTCCCAGTCACACTGGTATTCGAGGTAACGAGATTGCTGATAATTTGGCTAAATCCTCCTCCCGTCTTATTTGTCCCTCCCTTACTCATCTACCACATTCTGACTTTATTCCATTTTTAAAACAATACCAATCTAACCTATGGTCTTCCCATTGGAATAACTTACCTGCAGAGTTCGCTTCCAGATACAGACATACAACGCCTAATATTAAAAAAAAAACCTGGTTTAATAACTTAAATTTACAAAGGTCTCATATAGTCCAGTATAATCGTTTACGGATAGGACATTCATTATTACCTAGTTACTCATTTAAACTTGGACTAAATGACTCGCCACTTTGTACACTTTGCACATTTCTCCCTAATGAATATATATGTGACCTTCCTCATATTTTATTTAACTGCCCTGCCCTCCGACTTAAAAGACTAATTCTTTTCAACACTCTTATGTCTCTTAATATTCCCATCAACCTTTATTCCATCCTAAACTCCAATACAGAAACAGCTATCAAAACAATAATTGCCTTTATACAGGAGGCTGGCTTTATTATATAGTATATATATGTACTTAATTATCTGTTAATCTTAATTTTATATTGTTTTATTCTTATTATGTAATTGTCAAGCTATCATAGTTGTACTAGCGGCTTTTATAATAAAATAAAAAAAAAAAAAAATACAATCATATTATGTGTAATATTATGACAATTTGTGTATTATAGAATAAAAAAACTTATTGTTGAATCAAATAAACCAGCGATAAAATTATACCTATTGTAAACACCACTGCTTTACACCATAAAATATTGACTTGTATTGAGCTGTTTATGGACATTTTATGTTTCCAATTTTTTTAGTTCTTTTTTATATTAATGTAAATAAAATGTATTTGTTGGGTCAAACAGATTGAAAATGTAATACAACTAGAACATGGCTCCTGATATTATATTGCCTAAATATCAGTTGAAAAATATTAAAAATACATATTATGCACAATTTTTTTTTTTTAAGCATTTAAAGTTTAATTTTGACAACATTTATCAAATTTTAAATTTTAAAAATGATTTTGTAGTAAAAAATGTATAAAGTGTTCAACTTTTTAATCAAGGATTTAAAATTTAAAGTAATTATTATTCTGTAATCAAAATATATCATCAAAACACAGGTTTTTTTTTATAAATATTTTATGTTCAAATTTGGAAGAAATTACAAATTAAATAACCAAGAATAACAATTTTAGTTATTTTGTTATATTTTTATAATATTAATTTAACTAACCGGCTATTGTTATTACTTATTATGAATACGGTATTCATCATAAGTAACAACAATATATATATAATATAAAATATCTACACTGACAACTCAATGCTCAGAATGGTTTTTTATATACAATGATATTATATCATTGAATTCAAATTTAATACCATCCATTATACAGTGAGCGACTTGTAACCTACTATATAGCAGAGCGACATCCACTCACCACTTTTTTAATTTTAACACCCATATGTCTTGAAAAATGTATACAAGATTCCTTATAAGTTTATTTTACTCAAATTTTATATGTAAAGTAGCGTTAAACTAGTGTGCTACATATACATATGAAGTTCAAATTTAGACCACATTAGATATTCAATGTATGTTCAATTTCTCCATAAATTATTATGATAAATTTTAATGACTAAAAAAATGTTTATCCTAGATAGTAAATACTTAAAGCATTCCATTATTACTGATTATAACGTTTATTATACTAATTAGTAATCACATCTGATGTTTCCTTGGACTTTATTTTAGTTTAGGCTACCTAATGTACGGCCATTGTACAAACCACCGATTGTCGACGGTTATTGATGACGTAGAACTCACGTCGGCAGTGGCGGATAACGGTTAAATTATCATTTTCTATGCACAATGATATTTTAAAAATAATAAAAAAAAAGTGTAAGCTACCTACCTAATTCATGATATGCATTTCAAGGGTTGTATATATTTTTTTGGTTTATTTTCTATACGATATATTGGCTAAAATGTTGATTCTCGGAAAAAAGCTTCAACATTTTAAACAAGGTTTCTCGTATGTTGTACTTGTATAAAAAATATTAAATATACGCAGTGACACAATTATTATTTATTAGTATATGTTTTATATAATTATATAGTTTTGCAGAGGATGTGTCAGTACAGTTATTAATACAATATAAAAAACAGGAAAGTTGGTAGGTACCTATATAAGGCCACCATGTTCTTTAAAAATTAGAAAATATCAATCTACATATTATTATTGTATAGAACACTTTTTAAACTTAATGAGCTTTATGATTTTAAATTTGGTGTAAAAGTACACCTTCTTTTTTGGCATTTTGAAAACAAATAGGTTTATTATAGAATTCTACTATTTTTTACCACCCCACTACGACTACGCCACTACTGACTTACTACCTACAGAGTACAGACTGAATATCACTGAAAATAAAAATTTTAAATCTGATATAAATGTCATTAAAGCCAATTTGTAAATCTGATTAGTTTTCAAATGTTTTCGTCATATTACTCATATTAGTACCGCGATCCGAGTATAACGAGTTTGTCGACCAACGCGTGTTGAAAATCTTGTTTATATTTTCTATTAATTTTATAAATTGTATCAATATACATATTTAAAATAATTAATGTATTCAATTTTGTTACAGAAAATTAATAAAATGTTTTTTCTTCGAATTTTTTTCCATCGAAATTTTTATGATATAATTCAATTTAATTTGATAAGTCAGTTAAATTAAAAAAGATGGCATGACATTTAAAAATTGTAAAAGGACAAAATCGACTATCAAAACCATCGAAAATCTACTATAACCGTCATATAAACTTATATTTTAAATATTTAGTATTTTATACATTTTATTTTACACTCATTTTTTGAATAAACATTTTTAGATTCTGAGTGGAACGATGAATGTATATTGATTTTACAATGATGTGTGTTTTTATATTTTTGTTTTTATTTTTGTGTCTACACGATTAGTAGTCGAAATAATGCTTCGATTTTCAACTATTTGAGCTGTTTACGGATATGCTCAGTTTCCAACTTTTTTAGGTTTTTTTTCTATAAATGTCAATAAAAGTTTATTTGTTGGATAAAAAAACTGGAAAATTTAATACAAAGCTCCTACTATGTTGTTTTAATGACGTTTGAAAAATATTAAAAACTCTTAGTCACAGTTTTTTTTATAAGTATTTAAAGTTCATATATTGACAAAACGGAAAAAACCATTTTGCAAATTATTTTTAGTTAGAAATTCATAAAAATTTTCTTTTTAAATCTAAGATTTGAAAATGTAATACAAGATTCCTTATAATATTATCTACCTTTATCAAAAAAAAAAATTTCTATAAGAAAGAAATCAAATCTTTATGAGCGTTTGAAATTCAAATTTTTACAATATTGGATATTTACTCGATTTCTCATGTAGCGATTTTCTTATTTTGTTGTAATTAAAAAACGAATAACTATAGATACATGCAAATTTCACTGAATGTTTATTTTATTATTTCTTATACTTAAAAAAATTTTGAAAATATTTTAACTTGCTTTGAGCTGTTTACAGACAATTTCATATTTAAATTTTTAAATTTTTTTTTTCTATGAATATCAATAAAATAATCTATTGGGCCAAAAAATGAAAAAATCAATACAAGGCTCCTGATATAATGTTACAATAGCAGTAGAAAAATATTAAAAATACATACGTACAATTTTTTTTTATAATCATTTAAAGATCGAATTTTTACAAAATTTATCAAATTTAAAATTGAATAATTATTTTGTAGTTAAAAATTTATAAAATGTTCCAAGTAAGAAGTTAATTATGTTACCAAAAAAACTAAAAAAGACATAAACACAGTTTATATAGTCATTTTAAGTTCAAATTTGGACGAAATTACATATTAAAAAACCTAGAATATTTTTTTTAGTTATTTTGTTGTAATTGTATAATATTATTCGTGGGTACTTGAAACTTCTTAAGTATACTATTATATATCTATGATAGTATCACGTTTGATGTATAACGCGTTATAAGTACCTAATGGATATTGTAATATGGTTAATTTGGAATTTATTATAGGTCAATTATTTTTTTAATACCATAGATAAGTATATATATATAATATCTCTTAAACCTAGACTGACATACCGTCTCCGCTCAGAATCGTTTTTCTTATACAATGATATTATATCATTGAATTCTAATTTAATACCAACCATTATACATTGACCCACTTGTAACCTACTGTACAGCAGAGCGACATCCACTTGCCCACCTTTTTTTTATATTTTTTTTATATTTGTGTCTGTGTTCACGATTAGTAGTTGAAATAATGCTTCGATTTTCAACTTCAGTATCTTTTTTGATGGGAAAGTGAATATAGTTGGTACTTTTGGGAGGTCAAAGTTTAAAATTCCCAATAGTTTTTAAAAGCGTCCGGAAAAACAAAATAAAAATTAAGGAAAAACGGGAATTTTTACGCAAAATTTATTTTGACAAAATCGATTTTGGCTTTTGGTGTAACTCTAAAATAAATAATCGTAAATACATGAAATGTTCACTGAATGTTTGTATTAGCCTTTTCTATACATCAAAAAATTATAATTTTTAAAATATTTTGATTTGTTTTTAGCTGCGTACTGATAACGGATATACTCAGTTTCCAACTTTTTTAGGTTTTTTTATATAAATATCAATAAAACTTTATTTTTTAGGTAAAAAAGCTTGAAAGTTTAATACAAAGCTCCTATTATGTTGTTAAAATGACGTTTGAAAAATATTAAAAATCCTTACTCACAGTTTTTTTTATAAGCATTTGATAAAATACGGAAAAAACACGAAATTTTGCACATTTTTCTTTTTAAATCTAAGATTTGAAAATGTAATGCAATATTTTTCATAAGTTTGCCTATATTTATCAACAAAAAAATGTCTACAAGCAAATCAAATTAAATTTTTATGAGTGTTTGAATTTCATATTTTTACAAGATTGGAACCTACCTATTCACTCGATTTCTCACGTAGCGGTTTCGTTATTTTATTGATATTCAGAAACGAATTACTGTAGATACTTGAAAATTTCACTGAATGTTTTTATTAGCATTTTCTATACACGACAACATTTTGAAAATAATTCGATTCTTTTTGAGCTGTTTATGGACATTGTCATATTTTGATTTTTTTTTCTTTCTATAAATATCAAAATTTTATTATTTGGGTAAGAAAGCGTGAAAATTTATTGTAAGGCTTCTGATATATTGTTACAATAGCAGTTGAAAAATATTTAAAAAAAAATAGGCATAGTTTTTTTTATAAGGATTTTAAGTTCGAATTTTGACAAAATGTATCAAATTTAAAATTTAATAATTATTTTATAGTTAAAAATTTATAAAATATTCACATTTTATAGCTAAGGATTGAAAATTTTAATCAAGGTTCCAAGTAAATAGGTTATATATAAATTACTTAATTCACAATAATACCATCAAATACAAAATAAGAAAATCGTTACATGAGATATCGAGTGAATATCAAATGTTGTAAAAATATGAATTCCAAACGCTCATAAAAATTTAATTTGACTTTCTTGTAGACATTTTTTTTTTGATAAAGATAGACAAACTTATGGATAATATTGTATTACATTTTCAAATCTTAGATTTAAAAAGAAAAATTTTTATGAATTCTCAACTGAAAATAATTTGCTAATTTTCGTGATTTTTCAGTATTTTGTCAATATTCAAACTTTAAATGCTTATAAATAAAAACTGTGACTAAGGACTTTTAATTTTTTTTATCTGCCTTTGAAACAATAACCTAGGAGCCTTCTCTCAAATTTTCAAGCTTTTTCAACCAATAAATAAAATTTTATTGATATTTGTAAAAAAAAAAAACTAAAAAAATTGAAAACTGACAATGTCCGTAGTAAACAGCTCAAAAAGAGTCAAACTATTTTCAAAATTTTATGGTGTATAGAAAATAATAATATAAACATTCAGTGAAATTTTCAAGTATCTACGGTCATTTGTTTTTGAGTTGCACCAAAAACCAAAATAGATTTTCTCAAAATTTAATTTACAACTAACACATAGATCCTGGGCATAGATCGCGGCTATGACAAGATTAGAAATTCCCTAAATGTTGCCTTTTATAAATAATGACCGTAGCGAGGCCCCTTATAAGTATCTATTTCCCAATCTAATATCAAATAGTTTTTCAATTAATGAAGAAAAAACTGTAAAAAAAAGTTACTAGTCATTACAGGCCATTACACACTTTTTAATTTCGCATTCCACTTCCACACTTAGTATTTCGTACTACACGACGTGTGTCGTACTGCACACAATTTTAGTCCATGCATGACACACCAAAATGAGTACAAAGTAAAACTGTACAACTACTACAACTGCAGTACAAGCTGAATAAGTATTTTGATGAATTGTCCACTTGTCTTTTTTTTCTATTATTTATCACTTATATTGTGGTAGATGACAAATATATTATATAATATGTACTAGCATTTTATACGTAACACGAACACACTAAAATACAAAGCACAACTGTTGTAGAACTGTACAAGAGTAAAAGATTTTCGGTACATCTTTTTCCGATTACCGCCAATATATATATATATACATGTTACACAAACTCAGTAATTTTATCGTTGTAACAAACGCGTAGATCGAACAAATTGTTATCGTTTTTAACTCTGTTGCCGAGTCTGTAAATTGTATTAATAAAAATTGTATACAAAAATGTATTAATTGTTAAATGTA
>SSSL01000209.1:0-45895 GCA_008086715.1 Sitobion miscanthi
TGGTTCCGTGGTCGGTCAAAAAAAATCATTTTTAGACCCTCCGCTATGACAAGATAGCGAGACTGTAGACTGTAGAGGGACAACACAGAAAACGTTTAAATTTGTAGCCTTGTATAGGTATTACATTTTATATATTTAAAATGTTTACGTTTTAGAAACAATATAACAGCTTGCGTCAAGCTGACCGTATAATTATAAACGGATTTTCCGACAATTTTCAACGGCAGTTTCAGAAATTACCTGGACACTGTATTTTTTCAATAATTTTGATTTTTCTGTTAACCTGTTAACTGCTAGGTGTATGTAAGTTTCCGTAGCATAATATTATTGTATTCACTATTCATACAATATAACCTATTTATCAATTTATCATAATTCATAACTATATAATTGTTTATAAAATAAATAAGAGTAAGTATAAAGATCAAATTCTAATAAAAATTAAAAATATATAACATAAATAATGCACTCTATTATTTAATTAATACAATTAATTATTAATACTTGAAAAATTAAAAAAACATTATAATATAACTAAAGATAATTGAAGTTCAAACAAAAACTGTAAGTTACGTTTATATTTAAAAAAATTCATCAACAACAATTAAATTTAAATCTTGAATTTTCTGTCTAAGTATACTAAGTACCTACTTGTACATAATACAGGTATTCTCTGCTCCGGCATTGTATAACTCATTACCTTAACCTTGTTTTTACTCGGCGAAGTGTAGGTAATAAATTATTTTTCAATCGTACATGTTGTAGGAGGTATGGTCATGTAAATTATGATATATTTTTAATTGATGGAAAAATGTCGCAATCCTTAAGAGAACATTTGTTGTCTCCGTCTTACAATAGTGCCTAACATAGCACATTTTACGCTCAGCAGATCACGTTTAGCTCCGTTAGTTTGAAAATTAAAGTTAATTGACCTCTTATAGAATTTAAACATAAGATAGGGGCCTCAGGCTTTTTATTATATTTTAATTTTAAAGTGAGTTATGAGTATTTCAAAATTGTTAATTCTCTGTAGGTTATACATCTTAAAATAATTATAACTAGCTTTAAAAATTAAAATATAACAAAAAATCCTATGAGATACACTACATAATAACCTATTACCATTACATTTAATATGGGGTCAATTCACTCTAATTTTTAAACTTTTTAACTTAACAGAGCTAAACGTAATTTGCTGAGTTTAAAATTTGCTATGTTAAGTTTAATATTATCTATGATATATCTGTTGTTCAAATCATTTAACTACGTGATAAAACCATTGACATATTTTTATTATATTAATTTAATATTATCGATAGATAAAATTAATTTCTCTGATTATAGAACAAAAAGTTAGTAAAAAACACTATTGTCGTACTCAGTATCCAACGTGATAGCCAGGTAATAATAATAATAATACATAATTTAAGTCACTTTCAAATGACTAGATAACTATTATCTATAGGATGCGTAGGACGACTTGTTAATATAATATAATTGTCGTGCACAGTGTAGTACCATGTGTCTAACATAATAGCTACCTATTATTATACATATTATTTATAAACTAAATCACTCAGTAGATAGTATTATTAGGTAGGCATCTAGGCGAGTAGTGAATAAACATGTTTACGAATAAGCAATAGTTGGAAAGATGCATATTTTCTAAGAAAGAGTTATAATAACAGAAACCTACTATATGGAAGCTACTAAAATATACGTTTGGTAAAATTATCATATTTTTACCCAACGTATATAAGAACTTCCACAAAACACAAACATAATTCATGTTTTCGCACGGTTAGATTTTTAAATAAAATGTAGCATTTAATATTGTAGTAGTCATATTATTAATTATTATAACACATAAATATTACATTGTACATGGTAAATTATTATAATTTATTGTCATTTTCAACCATATTTTGTTGATTTTCTTCCACCGGTTCATCTGCCCATGGTTGTGGTTCCGCCGAAGCGAAAATAGCATACAACACAGCCAACGCAAAACATATTATCGTCATCATGATATCAGTTTCCACTTCGTTAAGTTTCTATGTTTTAATATAATTACGACAGTTAACTTCATTCAATAACAATAAGAACATTTAAAATGTTTTTATATTATTACCCCATAACTCAATATTCTATTCAAGACATTGACCCACAAAAAGTCGGAAATATTATCTATGCTCAGCCGTAAACTAGCCAATAAACTAGCATATTTTGGTGCAATGTCTAAAATATTTACGTAGAATCCTATACAAAACCAACGTAATTTTGATCATGAACATTATAAAAATAGTTTTAAATATTGTATATTATGTACCTATATTTCACGTTAAAAGTACTTACCAAAATTATAAAGATAATGCATTTCATTAAAAAAATATCGGCACGTTTTATTAGTTCTTATAGTATATCCTAATATGGCCTCCAGAATAAAAATTATACCCATTGAACCAAAATATGAGCAACTCCAAAACTTTCTGACGTTGGCTGTGGAAATGGATACAGTGATTTCTGGAACTAATTCGACTAGGACGACGAAGAGTAGCAATAAGACGATAGTGTAATTTCTCAGAGTCCATTCGAAAGCGTCCTGTTTAGTTGACAATTTGTTTGAAGACATCAACATATATAATAAAACATATAACTCATTAAGACAGAAGTATAATAGCACTTCTTAATGTATAAAAAAAACACATACGTCACCAACACTGCCAAATGAATGACTAATTCGAGCATCACACACGTATAATAAGACAATCGCAAGGAATGGCTTAGAAGTGAAAATCGATTTCCATGGAATGTCCGATACGATTGATCGGGTTAACGAAACGCCATATGCTTCAAAAGAATATCGAGAGTTGTTTGTACCTCCAAACAAAATACAATCGGGGTTCTTCAGGCTCCGAAATGAATAATTTCCATTGATCACGTACAGCCATAATACGTACCACGCCAATCCAATCACACCTATAATAAAGTAGGTAGGTACATAATACATCGTATAGGTAAATATGCAATTATATTACCCTGATATTAAAGCAGTGGCGTAGCCAGGGGAGGGGCTGAGAGGGTTGCAGCCCCCCGAAATGTTAAGAAAATCAAAAAATTATTTTAATGGTATATGATAGTCGCTCAAAAGTCTTAATTTGTATTTAAAATATTTAAAAATGTACTATAAGTATTAACACTTTTCAGCTATCTATCTGTGCTAGTACGTATTTAATGTGTAAAAGTGTAAAAGTTGATCAGGCCCCCTCCGAAAAAAAATCCTGATTACGCCACTGTATTAAAGTGCTCAGTATTACAATTTAATTTCTAAGTATATACCAATAAATACAGTTAACATAGAAGACGAATGTTCATCGTGTAGATTATTAATAGTATCA
Organism: Sitobion miscanthi; assembly: GCA_008086715.1. NCBI lineage: Eukaryota > Metazoa > Arthropoda > Insecta > Hemiptera > Aphididae > Sitobion > Sitobion miscanthi. Next base: position 3,399 of record SSSL01000209.1, read on the forward strand.
TGGATATATCCACCATCAAAAATCATCAAGTACAATACTATTGGAACGTGGCGTATCGACTGTTTATTTAGTGGGACCCAATAGGTCCAAACCCTGTAAAATGATATATCCACCACGGCCTATAGGACAATAATGCATAAAGACGTATACTATTTACTGACGTGTGTTTATGAAATCACACTTCACAATGAAGAATATTATTTTTACCATTGTTGTTCCTATACAAAATTGGAATATACAATGCGTGAGAATATTTAAGTAACTTATACTCATGAAATGAAGTAAATGACCAATCGACGACACAGCGATGAAAATCCCCAAAATACTGAAAACATCATTATAACACTTAACTGCACTAGCTATGATCAATTTTAGGATAGGTAGGTATAGGGCTATGATTAATATATATTAATTTGAAATTAGTACTATGCAGCACCTTAGCTAGTTTGAACTTAGTTGTACGATATAAAAAAACCAACTAATACAGTTGGTCATAACATACTAATTATAATTGTCTATATTGTATATTGTATAATGTATAACATAAACCTTAGCCCTATATTATATTTGAGTATCGTTTGATTACTTGTGAGCCGGATAAATAGTGCCTAAAATACCACCAGGTATTAAACCGAGATAATATCCATACATATTGTAAGATATATAAATATAATGAGAAGAGTCAATCTGTAATTATATTACAATATTAATTAAGTTGATAATTAATGTAGGTACCTGCAAGTAGGTTATTATCAAAATCAATTATTTGGTATAATCAGCACTCACTTTATTTTGTTTTTCCATAAACGCAATGAAGCTATAATATACAGTCCATTGAAGCGACGAAATAGTTAAACCTTTAAAAAAATATAGTTTACCATATACATGACGTATATTATATATTAATATATTAGATGTTATGGAAAAAGTAAGGATAACAGTGAAATTGCAAACTATAATATTATGTTATCATCTCTGACCGCCGACATATGTTTAATTCAAAATAGAGAATCAGAGTGATAACTAATAAATTAAAATTATTTATCAACGAGGGACTCGGCTAAAATAAATACAAGATAATATTATTAGGCATATGGTTTATCTTCCTAAAAATGAATGTTAGTTATTACATATAATATACGGTATGGCATTATTAGAATATTCTACTAGAAGAGTTGGTAGGTACTTGATTACAAAACGTAAAATTCATATTATATTATGGGAATTTACTTTTTATTTAGGAAAAATGTCCATAACTTAAACCTTTCCATCTAAAATTAAATATTATAATGTTTGAATGCTAGTAGAGTGCCAGTTGAAGACAATTGAGTGTTGCCAGAATATTGGAAGCTACACAAAGCTATATAATAAGTGTATAGTATAACATTTTACATGCTAATTGTCTGCAGTGGGATAAATTCTTATCGACTACATAGGCATGGGTATGGTCGAATTGCACTTATTTTAGTCGAACTGCACTTGCGTTTAAAAAAGGTAATGGTAAAACTGCACTCGGTTTAAAAGCAGGTAGTGGCCGAACTGCACTTGGGCTCAAAAAAAGGTATTCCAACAAAAATATTATGCATTTGAAGGGGTTAAACATTTATAAAACACTCATTTCTCCTTCCACTTTCAGGCTTAGAACTGAAAACGATTTTAATGTAATTTTAATTATAATAATAAACGTGATATTTCATGGTGACCTTAAATTTTAACTCCTTCTTTGAACGAGTGCAGTTCGACCATTACCTTTTTAGGTAATAAGTGAAATTCGACTATCCCGATAGGTACTACGATTCACCTATAAATCCGAGCAAAAATATTGCGTATTCTCTGTTCCAGTATGTAGTTTTCAAATGGATAAGCCTGTCCATGAATCTGGACGACGGTTGTTCTGGTAATTGTAAGTGAGATGGAGAATCCCATCTACTGATCGCGTTTCCCTCAAGACTCATCATCCACTTTTTACGATAAATCAGCCGGTAACCTGGTTCAGCTGAACATTTTTTTAACAGTCAAAACTTAATATATGGTTACATTATTAGGGTTCGGGACTTTTTGCATTAATTAGGCACATGTTTTTTTATAAGACAGTCGTAGATTGATCTAGGTAATAGTTGTTATAAATTTGTTTTACAAAATGGTGAAATTAATTACAAAGTTTGAATTTGCATATTTCTGGATATTTTGTTATATTTTAGGAAACGTGCATATTTCGTATTATTTTTATTTATATATACGTAACATTGTCGGGAAAAACATAGATAACATTAAAAACTATAAAGGTACAAATGGCGTTTGAGATTTAGGGAGGCTGAAACATGAAGCTTATTTTAAGCTAAAAAAAAATGTAGAAAATATTTGAGAGGGCAATTAAAATTCTTGGTGCAGGTTTGGCTCCTAAATCCCCCCCCCACCATTTGCTCATATGGTACGTAAGATTTTATGATGCTCTTTGTGACGAAACTGTGGTAAAAGTGTAAAACTAATTGGTATCTAGATTCTATAGATTGTACGAAGAAATTCGTAGATACGTGTTCGCGTATCACGTAATTCGTTATTTCTTAAATAATTACATTACATAACAAGACAAGTGCCAATATTTTTAAAAATGAAATTTTTTTATTTCACGATGGCTTAAAAATTCCCGAAACATGCAATAGTACATTAATATATATTTGTATTAATATGTTTAATATGTATCTAGTACCTACTTATTTTTGAGTTTTTTATTTCCAAAATAGTAATATCACTAATATGTTTTATGCATTTTTAAAATGTAGCTGCATATATTTAAGCATATTTCGAGAATTTTTAGTGTAAGAAGTCTCAAACTCTAGCTTATAATACCTACCCTAGTTGTATAAAAATATTCCTTTAGAATCATTACTATAAAAAAGTTATTATTTAATATTTAACATTATTTTTTTGTATCAATTATTCTTATATTGAGGTAATATTATAATATATTAATGTCGTTGAAAACTATATGTTTAACATAAATATTATAGTTACACTAATAATTTCAATAAAAATTATTTTTTGCAGCTAACATAATATATTATGTGTAAAGTCATGTAATTGTAATATAAACAAGTTATTATGATAAATTAGTTATACTAATAATTCAAAATTTGTGCACTGTTTTGTTGTAAACTTATTGACATAGTTTTTATAAGAAATGTTTAAATAATGCAAATTGTCAAATTAATTTATTTTGATAAAATATGCATATTTACGTAATGATTCCGTTCTCTGTAGTTTACATAATATCATAAATCATAATCATGTAATATGCAGTAGGTAAACCTATCTATTATATATCGCACTTAATCTTCCGACAATATTATAACTACTTACTTATATAATAATATAGGTATGACACTTACCATTAATAGTTTCCCGAACGTTTCGAATGTGTATAAGAACGATGATCCGATCGTGTATAATCTTGCAGTCTAAGTGTGGTGTGAGCAATGAATAACTTCAATATGCCGACATTATACAGTGCAAAAATGATACATAAACCATATGGTGCCAAATAAAACAACGATTAAGGTTTATAATATTATATGATTATATTTATATTTTATATTTAATAAATCCACATTGAATTCGTCAATATTAATATTATTATGTTTATTCTCTATAATAATATATTAATATGAGTCAACATAACTTTATAATTATTATTTTTAAATATATTTTATAGTTAATTTAAAAGTTAAATAATTAAATCACCGAGCATGATATTTTATTCATTGTATGACTACTGCCTAGTATAGGTACTTATGTTGTTCTTATAACAATAAAATGTTAATTATATTAATGTGTATGTATTGATAATTTTAATTTAATTTTTATAATACAATATAACTATCGTTTAATATTGAGTTATTTTTTCAACGCTGAAGGTGCTACTAATACCTATTGCAATTAATAATATGAAACTATTGTTTTATCAGTAAACAAGTATTTATATTTTATTTGTTACATTATGTTACATCATGACTGTCCCTTCTCCTCTACAAGGTCCGCGCCTATGGGTACGCCCGTTTAAATATACAAATAAATAAATAAATATTAAAAACTATTTTGTAAAAAATACATGGTTTTGATTGAAAAATACAAAAAAAACTAACTTTAACTTTTAAACTTCTTTAAGTAATAAGAACTTCTTACTTATAGGTAGGATGTGTTGATTCATTATAGTTTTTTCGGGCGGAATTGACATGCACCTACCTTATTTTACTTGTAGATAATTTCGGGCGGAATTTATATGCACCCTGACTACTCATTAGCATCCTTTTAGTAATCCAAATTACGAATATTTAACGTAGGTAAAAATAAACAGTTTGGTAAACACAATAAATATTTGAGACGCACTAATACGACGCGTTCATACCAGATGGCGATTGACAGCTATCCCTGAACGGCCCCCAAAGTCTGAAAGTCGAACGTGGTGTGCACCAATATTGCAGGTGTTGAGATATATGCGTATAAAATTGAGTTTAAAATATTTGTTGTGGAACAAACCTTGTCCATGTTAGGTCCAGGTATGGTAGCCAGTAGCCGGTAGGTACTCATGGCAGTAAACTATTGTTAATCTCACTATTTTATATATTTGTATTTTAGATTGATATGAAATTTATTGTCATTGAAATTAAATTTATTTTTAAATAATTTTCTTCATCTTAGTTTTTACTTTAAAGGTATATTCGAAATTAATTGAATAGAATATTATAATTTAAACAGTGGTTTTTTTAAAGAAAATAATTGAGTATACACAAAAATATCTGTTATACAATAGTAATTTTTTTTTCTTATAGATACCTTGTGGTAGAGGAGTGTTGTACCTTGGGGGAATTTTTATTAAATATCCCCTAACAGCTCTTACTGTTAATATTTCACTTTAATGCATATTAAAAATATTATAGATTTAATAAATCTATACCTACATGAGTTTTTTTTTCTAAACCCTAAATCAACTGTCTTTTGTGATAATTTTATTTTTACCTACCTTGGTATTAGAATTGAAATAAATATAGAAATAGAAAAAAACAATTTCAAATAAATTACTTAAAAAATAATAAATTAGGTATCCAAGCAATTCTGTATATGAATAGTACATAACCAGTTAATCCTAGGTAGATAATAAAAAATATAGTTCAATCCTTTAAAACTTAAGAATTAATGATTTGGTCCAAGGCACATGCATACCAATTTGGAAATAATATATCTTTTTAGACCTTAATACTAATTTTTTGTATCGATTAACTACAACAAAAAATTCTATACACTATTCAACGTAAAATTGCACTAACCTTAAGAACTTCTATCACAAATTTAAATGTTGAAAATAAAATTTAAAAAAAACCAAATTTGTTAGGTGTTTAGATAGGCAAAATTAAATTTTTATTCATGAGTGATTTTATTGTTTTAACTATGGATATATTTCAATGCCATAGAATTAGTGACTATAATTTTTTCTAAAAATTAATTCTTAACCAATTTTTAAAAGAAAAAATAAGCATAAGACCAAGGTACATGCGGTCCAAGGTACAACTCTTTCCTATTGATTTCATAATGAAAAGTTCTAAATGTTTAACATTTGAACTTTGGATATAGAAGCAAATAGCCTTTATTTAAGATAAATTAATATAATATTAACACTTAACGTTGCAGAATGTTGTATAATGTTTAAACTGACAACAACAGCAGTGTCTTTACCTTGATCTATCGATTGTATCGTGTCTTATGCACAAAGTAATAGGTAGGTTAATAATCATAGCATTGGACATCGCATTTTAATTGACTTTAGGTGTACAATATTAAAAAATATGTTTTTTTTAAGCCAAATGAAGAATTGAAAAATTCATTTGTTTGAGTTTTATACTTACATTCTGAATTTGTCTGGTCGTCTGGAATCTGGATACTAAGTAAAGTTATGGTTTATATTTCAAATATAGAACGACAACTGCGTACGCGTAGTATATCAACGGACGGTTGGAAAATTAAAATCACAGGACACAATATAACACCACAACACAACACACGTCTGCACAGTCAACAGTAACTCACAGAATAATAATAAAATATATAAATCGTAATAATTAATCGAGTGACGAGTATCAACGATTATCGGTTGTTATTGTCATCATCAAGCAAACCCAAAAATTGTGCATATGTATTTTTAATATTTTTCAACTGCTATTAGAACGATATATCAGGAGACTTTTATTACATTTTCACCCTTTTTTATCCAACAAATAAAATTTAATTGATATATACAGAAAAAAAACTAAAAAAATTGAAAACTGACAATGTCCGTAAACAGCTCAAAAAGAGTCAAATTATTTTCAAAATTTTATCGTGTATAGAAAATGCTAATATAAGCATTCAGTGAAATTTTCAAAAATCTACAGTCATACGTTTTTTAATAACAACAAAATAAGAAAATCGTCACATGAGAAATCGAGTGAATATGAAATCTTGTAAAAATATGAATTTCAAACGCTCATAAAAATTTAATTTGATTTACTTGTAGACATTTGTTTTAGAGTTACACCAAAAACCAAAATCGATTTTCTCGAAAACAGATTTTGCGTAAAAATTACCGTTTTTCTTTAATTTTTCTTTTGTTTTACACGTCGCGTTTGAAAACTACTTGGAAATTTTTACTTTTTACCCCCCAAAGTACCAACTAGATTCACTTTCCTATCATAAAAGGTACTGTTGAAAAAAATCCAAGCACTTTTACTGTCCTAAATATTGATGATAGACACAAAAATAAAAAAAAACACACATCATTGTTAAATCAATACATTCATCGCTCCGCTCAGAATCTAAAATATTTAAAATAAAATATGTCAATATTATTTGAAAATATGGTTAAATAAAAATAATAATAGTTTTATAATAAAATATTTAAAGTTTGTAAATATTTTACTTGCATTTAATTTTTTGTTTTATACTCCGACTTATTTAAAAACTTTTATTTACTTCATTTTTAGATTCTGAGCGGAGCGATGAATGTATCGATTTTACAATGATGTGTGTATTTTTATTTTTTTTTATTTTTGTGTCTATGTACACGATTAGTAGTTGAAGAAGTGCTTATACCAATTATTTGGTATCACTTACTTTATTTTGGTGTAGCATGTTTAACCCAATAAATCAATAATATACAGTCCATTGAAGTGACGTAATAGATATACCTATGGAAAAAAAAATACTTTACCATACATATCACACATATTTAAATAGTATGTACAGGAATACCTACGACAAATGAAATAACTATTGTTTTAATCAATATTTTTATATTTTTTCATATATTACGAGGGTGTAATTTATTGTCAATTGCGGTACACGTAGGTATAATACGTATAAACAAATTATTGAGATACTGAGTCAGTGAGATAAGTTCTTATCGACAACATACTATAGTTTACCTATAAGTCCAAGCAAAGCTATTGTGTATCCTCTGTTCCAATATGTAGCTTTTAAATGGATAATCCAGTCGATGAATCTGGACGACAGTTCTTGTGGTATTTGTAAGTGAGACGGATAATTCCATCTACTGGTGGCGTTCTCTTCTAGATTCATCCTCCACTTTTTACAATAAATCAGACGGCAAACAGGTTCAGTTATGCATTTTTTTGACAGTCAAAACTTTACAATAGTCTATATAGCTGATAAATTATTTTTACAATTGAGCACTAAAAATACAAAAATATTATTTTAACAACATTTTTATAGATAAGTTATTATTTACTCATATTTTAAATTCCGAGCGAAGCGATGAATGTATTGATTTTACAATGATGTGTCTTTTTTTTTTTATATTAATTTTTTTTTTGTGTCTGTCATCAACTTTTATGAGAGTAAAAGTCCTTGGATTTTCTTCAACAATAACTTTTCTGATAGGAAAGTGAATCTAGTTGGTACTTTGGGGGGTCGAATGTAAAAATTTCTCAGTAGTTTTCTATTGTGACGTGAAAAACAAAAGAAAAATTAAGGAAAAACGGGAATAGTTACGCAAATTCTGTTTTCGAGAAAATCGATTTTGGTTTTTGGTGCAACTCTAAAACAAATGATCGTAGGTACATAAAATGCTGGCTGAATGTTAATATTAGCATTTTCTATACATCGTAACATTTTCCAAATATTTTGACTTATTTTAAGCTGTTTACGGACATTGTCAGTTTCCATTTTTTTAGTTTTTTTTCTATAAATATCAATAAATTTTTATCTGTTGAGTAAAAAAGCATGAAAATTTAATAGAAGGCTCCTAGGTTATTGTTTTAAAGGCAAATGAAAAAAATTAAAATCCTTAGTCACAGTTTTTATTTATAAACATTTAAAGTTCAAATCTTAACAAAATACGGAAAAATCATGAAAATTAGCAAAATATTTTGAGTTGAGAATTCATAAAAATTTTTCTTTTTAAATTATTCATAGGCCACCAGATTATCAATAATCAAGTCTACACAAAAATTCAACTAGAGTCACAATACTAAAAAAAAAAATTGAAAGAGGGTGTTGGCGCCCGCAGGCAAATGCATTTTAGAAAAAAAAAAAAAAATTAAGAAAAAATTAAATAGTAGGAACACACTTTAAAGACTTCAAACTAAGAAGTCCATAATCTTAAACGCAAGAAACTATTCAAAATATTTAGTTTACTAAAGAAGGATTATTCATAGAGTATTAGATTATCAATGTTCAAGTCTACACAAAAATTGAACAAGAGTCACATTACTAAAAAAAAAAATTGAAAGGGGGGTGTTGGCGCCCGCAGGCAAATGCATTTAAGAAAACAAAAAAAAATGTAGAAAATATTAAATAGTAGGTACACACTAATAAAAAAAAAAAAATGAAAGGGGGTGTTGGCGCCCGCAAGCAAATGCATTTTGGAAACCAAAAAAAAAAAATATGGAGAAAATTATACTTTAGGAATACACAGGACAAAGTACAAACAAAAATGCCCAATAATTTTAAACAGAAAAACTATTCAAAACATTTAGTTTATTAAAGAAGGATTATTCATAGGGTACCAGAATATCAATGTTCAAGTCTACACAGAAATTCAAATAGAGTCACATAACTAAAAAAAAAAAATTGAAAGGGGGGTGTGGGCGCCCGCAGGCAAATGCATTTAAGAAAAGAAAAAAAAATTTAGAAAAAATTAAATAGTAGGGACACACGTTAAAGAGTTCAGACTAAGATGATTATAATCTTTAATGAAAAAACTATTAAAAATAATTATAGTTAGTTCATTTAAGAAGGATTATTCATAGCGTACCAAATTATCAATGTTCAAGTCTCTACAAAATTTCAACTAAGGTCACACGCCTAATAAAAAAAAATTGAAAGGGGGTGTTGGCGCCCGCAAGCAAATGCATTTTAGAAACCAAAAAAAAAAATATGGAGAAAATTATACTTTAGGAATACACAGGACAAAGTACAAACAAAAATGCCCAATAATTTTAAACAGAAAAACTATTCAAAACATTTAGTTTATTAAAATATTATAGGTATTACGTACTATTTAATTATTTTTAGATTCTGAGTGGAGTGAATTGTATTGGTTTTAAAATTATGTGTGTGTGTTTTTTTTCTGTCTATCGGCAACATTTTAGATAATAAGCATGCTTCGATTTTTAGAATCAGCATATTTTCTGATAGAAAAACGAACCTATTTGTTATTTTTGAGAAGTCAAAATTGATAATTCCAAGTAGTTTTAGAAAGCGTTGAGAAAAACTACCGACAAATTACGAAAAACCGCTAAAAATGGAATTTTAATTTCTAACACTTTGTTTATCATCATTTCAACAAATGAAAACTAAAGATTCCTGTCTACGAGCGACTCGCTTAAAATATAATCGTTGGAGTAAAGTTTCTTCTAAAAGTAATGAAACTCCTAATGAAATGTCTACTCATTTAGAGCAAAAAGTAGAACATGCTAGTAAAAGTGCTAATAATAGTGGCACAATTGCTCGTGGAATGCTTCCACTTATCATTTCATGGGCTATATTACGTTACAGAAAATGCAGGGCAGCGTATTAGTTATAGGAGAAATAATTGTTAGAAGTTAATATTTATTTATTATAGTTTGCCATTGTTATTCGGGCAGAACAAGTACATTAGTGCATTTAGTGCATTAAATCGAAATTTCACACATTGTCTACCAAAGTGGCTTAGTTGCACTTATAGCCACTCAGCAGTATGCTTGATATGCTGATCTAGATAAGATAGATACGATGGTTTTTATCCAAATAAGGTATCTAATTAATTATGTGTACCTATTTTATTTCACTGGTCATATGAACTATTTGATGCATAGTAATGTTTTCTAGACATTAATGTTCCTATATTGCCTACTCATTGCGCCGTCCAACAAATTGTGTAAAATCGAATTACTGCCAAAAATATTTGTTGACTTGGAAACATTAAAAGTACTATTATAAAATTGGATCAAGATGGTACTTAAGAGAGGTAATTTTTCGATTTTCTCAAAAGTTATTTAATGCCACCAGAAAAACTACCGACAAATTACGAAAAACCGCTAAAAATGGGATTTTAATTTCTAACGCATTGTGTATCACCATAGCAATGAATAAAAAATAATAAAATTATAATATTTATTCAACTCACAGGCTATAATAAATAATAACAATATAAAAAATCCAGACTGACCAACCGTCTCCGCTCAGAATCGCTTTTCTTATAGATTATATTATCAATGAATTCAAGTTCTATACAATCCATTATAAATTGACCCACTTGTAACCTACTGTACAGCAGAATGACATCCACTTACCACCTTTTTAATTTGAAAATACCGGTTCGATTCCGGTACTTTATTTATTAAACTAATGGTTTCGGTTCCGGTTTCAGTTCTTAATATTTTGAAGGTTCCGGTTCTTTTAGGTTTGGTTCCAGTCCCTGATTTAAACTTTAATTGCTTATAAAATAAAATCGTACTTGAAATGCATTTGTCTGCGGGCGCTTACATCTACCATCAATTTTTTTTAAAGATTTTAACTCTAGCTGCATTTTTTGAACATTTCAATTTTATTCGTAATTTTTTTAACTGTAGTTGTATTTTTTGTAGATATTATTTATACATTGATAACCTGATACCCTCTGTATTATCGTTCTTTAGTGAGATTATCATTTTGAATAGTTTTTCTGTTTAAAATTCTGGGCAATTTTGTTAGTACTTTCTAATGTGTATTCCTAAAGTAAAATTGTTTCTAAATATTTTTTTGGTTTTCTAAAATGCATTTGCCTACGGGCGCCAACACCTCCCTTCTAATTTTTTTTTATGATTTTGTCTCTAGCCGAATTATTAAACATTGATAACATTGACTCATACGAATAATCCTTCTTAAATGAACTACCTATAATTATTTTTAATAGTTTTTTCATTAAAGATTATAATCATCTTAGTCTGAACTCTTTAATGTGTGTTCCTACTATTTAATTTTTTCTAAATTTTTTTTTGTTTCTCAAATGCATTTGCCTGCGGGCGCCAACACCCCCTTTTCATTTTTTTTTTTTTCATATAGTGTGTACCTACTATTTAATATTTTCTACATTTTTTTTTTTGTTTTCTAAAATGCATTTGCCCTGCGGGTGCCAACAACTCCCTTCTAATGTTTTTTTTTGATTTTGTATCTAGCCGAATTATTAAACAATGATAACCTTGACTCATACAATATATCCTTCTAAATAACTACCTATAATTATTTGTTAATAGTTTTTTCATTAAAGATTATGGACATCTTAGTTTGAAATTTTTAATGTGTGTTCCTACTATTTAATTTTTTCTAAATTTTTTTTTGTTTTCTTAATGCATTGCCTGCGGGCGCCCACACCCCCTTTCAATTTTTTTTTTTTTGTGTAATGTGACTCTAGAATTCTGTGTGTGGACTTGACATTGATATTCTGGTACCCTATGAATAATCCTTCTTAATAAACTAATATTTGAATAGTGTTTCTGTTTAAAATTATTGGGCATTTTTTGTTTTGTACTTTTGTCCTGTGTATTCCTAAAATATATTTTTCTCCATATTTTTTTTTTTTGGTTTCTAAAATGCATTTTGCTTGCGGGCGCAACACCCCCTTTCAATTTTTTTTTTTTATTAGTGTGTACCTACTATTTAATATTTTCTACATTTTTTTGTGTTTTCTAAAATGCATTTGCCTGCGGGCGCCAACACCTCCCTTCTATTTTTTTTTCATGATTTGTCTCTAGCCGAATTATTAAACATTGATAACATTGACTCATACGAATAATCCTTCTTTAATGAACTAAATATTATGGAAATTTTTTCCGGTTAAGATTATGGACATCTAGTTTGAACTTTTTTATGTGTATCCCTACAGTATAATTTTTTTATTTATTTAATTTTTTTAAATCAGTGATTTGCATACCGGGTTTTGAATGGAGTGCACCGAGTTCCTCAAAAGTGCGAATTTAGTGTGTTGGGACGTTGTACGTCTATTTTTTACGATTCCACAAAAGTTAAAATGTATTGACCAGACATAATTGAATTAAATCAGCAGTGACATTTTCGGTGTTTGTGGGGTTCGGTGGAGTTATTCTATTTGAATAAACAATGTTTATAAAATGTAGTATATTAAATTTAAAAAAAAAAATACATTTATTCATTAGAAATAGAAACACCCTACCTCCTTCAAATTAAGAATGTTTTTTTTTATCACACTGCCATCCACCTTCTTTGTTGAGAACCGTTTTTCTATTTTCAATATTCTCTTTCATGTAACACAAATTTAATACATATATTATAACAGTAACTAATTCATATGTGACACACTAAGGAGAACTGTAATAAAGATTTATCATTTTTTTATTATTTGAAAAATATAATTTTTTAAATAATATTTAGAATTTCTTTTTTATTCCTGTATATGCTTATCCCAGCTTATGAATTTTAAATTAAAAAAAAATCTCTAAGCATTCCAGTGATTGCTCTGTAAGGTGTTTTGTGATGTTGATGTTGGCAGCAATGTTTCAAAATATTGAAATTATATTTTTAAATACCTTGTTGTCTTGTGTTGTATTTTGTCCACTGAAGTAATACCTATCGTAACATACAAACCTGTCCTATGCAATATAGTAGTACACAGGTATTATATATGGTACCTACTTAAAGGAATTATGCTATAGCCCCTAAAATCATATTAATTATATAATAATAGACAGTTTATAGCCTTATTAGCATTTAAAAACCAAAATAGTGTAATACCAAGGTATACCTTCTTAGCAATACAGCCCTTTAGGTAAAAAATTTTACTAATATCTATATTATACTACTTCAATAAAATAAAATAATTTTTTTTTATTTACATATTTATATCGGTGCTCTAATTTGATATAAGATATACTTGTAAGATACTTATAAGATATACCTAATGTTTGTTCTGTATTGTTTTAACTTGCGGACCATGTTTGTATAGTTAAAACTTGGCATACGAACTGAAATAGAAAACCAGAATAGGTACATTGTTTGCTAACACTGCGATTTCTGTAAAAGAAATAGATTTATCAATTATACCGTATGGGCACTGAGTATAATATTATATTCTATGGATTATCATAGTAAATAATATCTTTTAAAATATCTATGGCAATCGTCAATTGTCGAAATTCGTTGGCGAAGATTAGACAATTCTAATAATTTCAGCCACTTTACTATTTGTATTTGATTTCAGTGGTACAAAACCCTAATAAGCCATCAATATAGGCGGACAGTGTTCGTTAAACCGTATATTATATTATAATGTAAGTTTTAACACAAGCACTCACAAGTCGTTATGCTCCGGTTATTTTCATAAAATATTTCGATACTTTCACGTTAAGCTCATCGGATCGAGATGAGATGGATGAAGATAGCGTTTCTTCTTCGGATGGCGGCACTCTAGCTAGGTTTCATCAAGAGTCAATGTTTTAGCGCAGGTTTGTTTTTTATATTAATTCTTTTTTACATTTACTTTTTTCGTCTTAATTAAATACTTATTGCCACGGACATCTGTTAACTGGTGACGTAAAAGCATATATTATAGGCATATTAACCCTAGCATTAAGATTTATGCATATGCTGTTTAAATATTCGAGTTACAAATCGTTATTTTATACATATACTTTTTTACTTTATTCTTGTTCTTTCTCGTATCATGTTATCACATACTTTTAATAGTTGCAACCCAATTATACTAAACACAACTGTCACTACAATTTGTAATGTTTATTCCGTATAAATTATTATTATGTATTATTACGGCAATATAAGTTTAGGATCCCAAAGCGCGATGTATAACCTACCGAGACCAAACAGTCCAAGGTGTCTTCGTTTATCGCGCGAAGTTGATACACCTTTTTGCATATTATACTATACGCCGGGTATCACCTAGGTTTATGTTGTAAACAATCATGTTATTTATTTTTAATCTTTTATTTTTTATACATATTATAGGTACACATCATATGTTTTATAGCATACTTACACCATTTTAGTGTAGTGTTCATACCCAAGATGGTTAGATATAGGTATTAATGTTTTGCAATTTTACTATAATATTATTTTTCATTATATTTTAACATAACGATACACTTTAAATTAAGTTAGTTGTAATCAAGATAGACAGTCTTAAACAAACTCTTTTCCTGGATGTTTTCAAAACAGATTGTGCTTAAAAAAAATTGCACATTGTCGTAGCAGTCAGTTGCTAGACCAACGCGTGTAACATTAAATAGGAATTATTCTTGTTTTTTTAAATAATTTTTTCAAAAAATATATGTAATATGTATAGCTCATACAATTATAAATTTATAGTTTAATTCGAAATGCGGATGTTTAACTTCATAGATACTTTTTTAATGAAATCGTGTAAATAATTTTAAAACCTAACTCATCACTAGTATCAATTTATTATATTACGTGTAAATCACCGACACAAGGTGCAGACTGCATTTAAAAAATTAAAAACATAAATAAAATATAAAATAATGTTGTAGTAGACGCTGGAACTGTAGTTTATCTAATTTATAATCCAATTAATATAACTATTAAATTAATCATTGAATGATTATTCAGAGATCGCTTTGGGATGAATTCCAAACGTATAAATGTAAATGTAAATTAAAATAATTAAAAAATATTTTGTGAAAGGAACAAGATTACTGCTAATATTTAAGTCTTAATTATTATTAACAAATAATACAAATAATAGATATTTTAATAGCATTTTACTATTAACATTCAGTGTAATATAGTTTCTGATCGACTTACCTTTATGTAAGTATCTTCTATAAAATAATCCTAAAATTTAATGCAAAGATTTCATAAATTGATCTTATAGCAGCCTTAAAACACCAAAAATACATTTGTACATCATTTACACAACATTTTAGTTCCCTATTATGGGTGTAGGTACCTACTAAATACTAATACAAACAATAAATTGCTATTCGAAAACACAATTTCGTATACCTATTATTATTTACTAAATACATATAATTAAACTAAACTAAAAATAAACTTATGATTACATACTGAGTGCCTAAAATATAATATTATATATGAAAATTAAATCTTTATTACGAATACTTATCGTTTACACAGACCACAAGAAAAAATAATTAAAATATTAAAAAATAAAAGAACACATCATTGTAAAATTAATACATTTTCAATCCGCTCAGAATTTAAATTATAGACTTGGAGTTTTATAAATCTAGTTGGTATTATAGTATTTTACTGTATAACGTTTATGGCTTTATGTTAACTCTAAAATCCAGTAATCACATTTTTATTTAATAATTCATAAATACAATATGCTTTTATAAAAATATGCTTGTACTTCTAATATCTATTCACCATCTTAATCATAATTAAATTAATAACGAAAATATAATAATTTAAATAATACCTATATCTATTGTTATAATTCAATTCAAAATTATAACTATTTTCGTTATTGTCATATCAAATCGTTCCTAACACGGAACTCTTTGATATAAAAAGTTGCATTATATTATTATCCGTGGGATTCATCATATTGACGTAGGCACCGATGTATAGTATCATTGTTTATTTATGCTGTGGCAATCTCAAAGTCGTTGCAGAAGACGCAGTCGATTAAAATTCTAAATTTTCAATAAGCAAAGAAATATGAACAAAAAATTAGTGCTTTGCGTTTCGTATAATTTTATTTTTCATAAATCACAGTATTCAAAGTTTTGTATTCTGAATCGTTTTCCTCATCGGCGTCGCAGTTCACACACGTAACGGATTCCGCTGAATAGTCGATATTTAAAGTAAGTTTTTTTTAATATTCTTTTGGGGCTCAAATTTTCTTTTAAGACTTAAAAAAAATATTTAATGTACGAAAAATGTGCTAACGTATCCAAGTGTTGCAGGCGCATATTTTAGTTCTGAACTAGAATTGTATAAAATATGCGAGATATAAACGTCGTCGTCGTTTTCCAGTCTCTGTTCGTAGATATAGATATTATATAGGTGCATACCTATAAAGGGTACTTAATTTATAGAATATATATGTTATGACTTATAACTGATAATAGTTATAGGATACAATTTTAATTAATAGCTGGTAATTTATTTTCCAATACAACGTTATAAATTATAGGTAACTATTTATTTAGTTACACATACTTAACCTCTTTGTTCACCTAATATCTATATTCTATATCATAGGGTTTAGGGACGTATAAACCATGTAACACATAAAGTAATATTTACGGAATGGTCAACTGGCTATCCTGACATGTGCGCACATATGAATAATACACCTACTCATATACTCGCTATAGGTAATAAAAAGTGTAATACTACATACACGAATGTGTTACCTATTATGTCCTAAAAGTTCAACAGTTATTATATTTATTTATTTTTTTACATATAGGTAGTAAATTACAAGACTCACATTTATTTTTATTTTTTCGAACACAATGTTTGTTCAAATTATTACTTAATATATAACTTATTGATATAGTATTAAATAATTAATGAAATAAACGAACACACCTACTATAATATTTAGTTAATAATAATATACTCCATGTATAATTTTAAAATACAAAAACGATTCTGAGCAAAGACATCGTTAACTAATAAATAATATTGAGATTAAAGTAATTTATGTTACTATCAGGCATTAGTACCTACAATAGTAGGTTAAAGTCATTATGACCAAAAAATACATTTGTAAGTGTCATCGAATATCTATTATTTTTAATTACAACAAAAAACATGAAATCGTGTATTCTTGATTTTAATATGTTTTTTCGTCAACATTTTAACTTGTGTAATATCTGTGTAAAATGAATTATAAATATTAAAAAAAAACACGAATTTATTTAGTTATTTTGATATTTAGGTAATACATATTAATTAATAGGTATTTTTTAAATTGTTTTTAATATTTTTATTCGAAACATTATTTTTAAATGGGGATCATAATAAATTTTTCATGTAATCACTATTTTATATCAATAAGAATTTGTTAATAAACCAAGTAATAAATAAATGGTTACCTGCAAGTAAAAAAACGTTTATCCATATTATAAATTTGAATTAAACTTACCGCATAGAAGCGAAATATGTTTTTTTTGAAGATAATGGTTAAAAGATCCATCATCCCTCGGTCAGGACCATATATGTATTTTCTATGATTGGGACGGTGGAGATTATAATTATAAATAATCCATGGCAGATGACATCGTCCGAGCGAACAGCGGATTCCAATACGTACTCGCATATATTTCGTTCCCATTCTGTTATTAAGCGCGGTGCCTATTTTTATAAATGTCATTAATCTCAATACTTCCAGACGAACTTTTGGATCGGAGATATGAAGACGCGCGGGCATTTTCCTTGGCGGAGATGCACAGCTCTGACACTAGACAATATTATACACTCGGAGGGAACGCGTTCGGCCGGAAGAATAAATAATACGTACGTTTTGTCTTCCTACCTGTTGACGCGGTAAGCCTAATGTAAATATTTATTGTCGGGCAAACTTATATACCCGCCAGACTTAGAGTAGTTTTAAAATCCAGTTGTTATAGGTGTACAAAAATTAGGATATCATGAAAATACGTTAAAACTATAATACTTTGCCTACAACTGTTAATTTATTGTTATAGTAGAATAATTTTTTAAAATTTTGAATTAATGATCAGGGCAATGCTTTTATATAGTTGGAAGGGGAGGTTTTTATATCTACCTAATAAAATAAGAAATACATAATGATTAATGTTATTTAATATGATTTGTAAGTACATAGCAGATTAACCTACCACTTGTGACGATTATTTTTGTCTTGTACGTTCTTCGTAATTGCCGTTCCGTCACTATAGTTTAAGTTTGCATTAAATGTGAAACATACATTTTCTATGCGTACGGGTACGGGCATTAAACATTTGGGTTTTAAGAGAACACCTCACACGTACTTTGTTATTTTGGGAATTTAACAGGAGAACCTATAGGATTTTTCTTCAAATTTTCACTATTTGATATTGTGATATCATTGTACCTAGGTTAAGTTTCTGTTTTAGAATCGATCGATAGTTACCTAGGGTATATCAAAATTTTTAATTTAGTATTCTGATAGCCGAGTATTGGACAAGTACCTACGTAACTATTATAATCGTACCGTACTTTAAATTACTAAAGAAATTTAATCTCTCAAACAGTGTCTAGGCCACCGGCAGGAGAATGCATTATAGATGTCTATAAATTTGTGGTCTAGTATACGGTTAAAATTGGCATGCGACCACAACTACTGGGGGCTTGTTCTGGAAAATTTAAATGATCTAATAAGATTCATCTCATTATTTGAATTAAAGTAATTTTTAGCGATTTTTGTGTTAATCAATTTTTTTATTTATTCATTCAACACCTCGTCTCAGTTTTCTAGTACCCTCTAGATTTCTCACACGAAATCTATATCTCTCCCTCACAGCTTTCATATTCAAAACCAAAAAAATATGTATTTTTACCCCTGAAATAGAAAACCAGAATATAAATAAAAGAGCATAAGATACTAGTATTCTATACTAGATAAGTTTCATTAGCGAGATTTTGACGGACGAAGATAGCTGTTTCTTCGGCGACAGCGTGTGTCTGCAGTACCGCTAGGTTTCACTGGAAGAGTCGATGTTTATGCGTAAGTTTGTTTTTCATATTATTTTGGGGCTTAATTTACTCTTTAGACTTGAATTAAATATTTATGTGTCACGGAAAATCTGTCAACTCGGTAACGTAGAAGCATACGTTTACTACAGTTTCGTAGCAGATTTTGATTCGGTCACGGGGTATGTTTTTCTTATTTTTCGGTAGGTTTCTTTTTATTATTGGTAATTGATCAGGGGATGTATTGCCCTGAAAATGTTCAATATTTTGGATTGTCATTATACTGGTATAACACTATTCCGGCTATCATAAAGTCGTGTTAAAAAATTAGATAATTGGTCAGGTATGATATTCTTTTAAGTAATCTTTCGAGTAGGGAATTCGCTCCATGATATTTAAATATTTTCAGCCGATAATCAGTACATGACTTGTAGGTAACTAGAGACTGAGTGAATAGGAATTAGGAAGTGTGTGATACGGCGAAGATAAGGAAATGGGTCAACAGGATTTTAATGTTTGGTGTATGAAAGATGAAAAAGAAATGTAAGGTTAGGGCAGGTAAGCAGATATGAAAATAATAAGTTAGGTGTTTAGGTACAGAAGAGGATAGAATAGAAATTAATTAATTACGGTAGTGTACATATTGCAGTGAAAACAAGAGAGAATAGTTTGTGGTGGTTCGGTCACTGTATGATAAAGATAGTGAGAGTGGCTAAAGAATACCGATCGTATGGAGGTGTGGAATTAGAGTGGCTGAACCTTTATATAGCTGTGAGAGACGGGGGAAGAAAATGTGTAAAGGTAGAATAGTTATGTTACAATGCCGAATACGTAGGGAGGATCATGAATTTGCAAGGCTCCATGGCTCCAATGGCTCCATGGCTCCATGACTCCATGCTGAAACTATACCGTTACCGTTGTATTGGTTTACAACCTCGACTTATAGGATAGAATAAAAGATCATTTGCTGGTTGGGATGTCAGCGCACTATTTGTTTTCCATCTTTGACCCACGCGTAGCATACCAAATGTGCGATTAAGAAAACACTAAATGATTGTGCGTGGGTCAGAGAGAGAATAATGGTGGCGCTAAAAATTTGACATCCTCTTGTGTGTTATCAAGTTGAACAAGCATTGATTGTTGACAAGTTGACATTTTGACACCACATTAACTGTGGTAGGTATTTGATTGGAAGTAAAGTAATTAGCAGGGCTGTGAATTTATGCAATGAAAAAAAGTATAATAATAAATAATAATTCAAATGGTTTACAAAAAAAATTCTTTATTCACACACTTGTAGGTAGGTACCTATTTATTTTTCTAACGGATGAACCGAAAATATAAAACATTTTAAGAAAATAGCATAATACGACAAATAAATGAAAAACATGCTATTAAACGAACTAACCCAAAAAAACCGCATATTTGTAACGGTGTTGTAATAATAGGGATCTCCCCAAAAAATACTACTAATAGTTCAGACAAATCATAAAAGCCACTGTAATAAATATTAATTTATGAAAAAGTATATTAACAAGCATTATTATTATAAATGAAACAAAACTATGAACTATGGACCGTAACATAGCATAGGTATTTCTATTTTTTAGCTCCATAATTCTGTTAAAATATTAGGAAATGTATTAGTACCGTAAAAGTGCTAAATGTGAGCTATTACTGATAATATTATATTCATAAAAAATTATCATAGAAGGTTAGGTACTGTTATTCCCATACCTATTATAGTTTAATTTAACTACAACCAGTGGCGCCGGGGTCCTTCAAAATGGTGGTTCAAAATATCATCTTAGTTTAGAACCTACCACACACCCACCCGATGGACCATGTAACCAATAGTTGATACATTTAACAAAATAACATATAACTATATAAGTATAATGAAATTATTTTAATATAATATATACAACAATGTACTATACATACATAATGTTACTGATAAACCTAATAAAGCAACAGGAAGTTGCTCACTGTGGCGAATGAAGTTAGCTATATTCACAATGTAAATTAATTTAATTCATAAATTCATCAGTTTTAAAAATATAAAATCCTTTAAACCGATGAGACAAGTTTAAAAATATAAAAGAAGTTAAGTGTATAACATATTAATTTAAAAAATAAATTCCATCAACTTAATTAACAAACTAAAATTATTATATCATTAGTCATTACCGTTTTCTCAATAAATTATAATAGTAAATAGGTAGCCAATTATATTATGGAACTTATTTTATAATTCCAATATTTTGTGTATAGTTTGAACACCTTGCTAACACATCTTTACTTTAGTTACTTTAAACATTATGCTTTCATATTGACGCATAAATAATAAATAATGTTACTATTTTAGCAGTAGGCATAGGTTAGATTATGAATAATTTTATACACTTAATTTAATTATACGATCTTAAAATGGTTTTTAATTGCCGTTGAATGTTTTCCTTTACATTATATTATCTGCCAAAACAATACCACTACTTTGATCAATCCCACAACTGTCGCCGACGTTAACTTCTAAATTTTAGCCAAAATTGAAATCAAGAAAACCAAAAATTAGATAATACACTGAATAATTTACTTACTGTTTTTTTTTTTCACATTATTACCTATCTACTAAGAACAGAAAATAAAAAATAATAATTTAAAATTCTTTTGATAAAATTAGATTGAATATCATTATTATTTGTATAAAATCTTATTTTTGATAATATATATTAAAGTTTGTACATATTAAAAATATTAATATACTAAGTTAAAATTCAAAATTCATCGAATAATCTGAAGTCAAATTAACCAAATAATTATAGTATAATATTATTAAAGAACTCACAATAATAATGTTACCTAATTAAGTATCAAAATAGAAATCGAGTAAAAATGTAAAATAGTTTTTAATTTTAACTAGTTTAAAAAATAATTGTTTATGTAATAAAATGGTGTGGCATAAAATATATTATAATATATAACCTAATTACTTACATAATATGGGCTATGATAATTATTTTATATAGATATAACTATTATTTAATATTTAATGTTATTACCTACTTAAATTACTATTTATATAATTATATCTATGAATTAGGTATTCAATAAATCAAGTATTTACAAAGAAAAGAACCTACACAGATTCTATAATATTTATTAACCATCAGACTATAAAAAATATTAATTTATAGACAAAATTAAACAATAATAAAAAACAATACTAAAAAAAAGTTTCATCAATTTTTCTTTTTTTTTGAAAATATGTTCACATACGCTGTTAAATTATAACTTGATATTATATTATTATACACTCCGTGCCAACAGCACCCACCCACCCAATTTAGGTGGTTCATTTGAACCACCTAAAATACGTACTCGGCGCCACTGACTACAACATTCTGTAGAATGTGAAAAAATTTAGTCCATGACTCTGATCACATAAATTGTAAATACTAAACTACGGGTATGGAATTCAGATTATATAGATCGAAATAATCCAAAACATATATTGCTTCAAAATCTAAAAATAAAGTATCTTGTATTGTAATAGGTAGGTAACAATCAAAAAAAAAAACTAAAAAAATCATACTTGAAATCTATATATAATATACGTATATTGTAATAGATGTTCAAATGTTTATTATACTACATTATAAAAAATTAACTCAAGTTCAATATAATACATTATAACACGCGTTCAAATGTACCTTTCACACCACATATTTTGTTATTTCACACAGTCTCTCTTCAATTTTAAATTTTCTTCAATTATCCAAAATTATCTAAAAAATTAAATGTATAGTAAGTTTGGAAGACTTGACTAGTATTTAATCATTTATCTAAAAGAGACGTGCCGGGTCGCCACATTACTATATCGAGGGGCCATGGTGCAATGACGTCCATAATATCATAACATATATTATATTAGAAATACAAACTTTATATTTCACTAACTGTCAATATTATAAAAAAAATATTACGAAATGTCTAAATGTACTATTTCCTAAAAGGGAATGCCTCAAGGTTTGGCAGCCTCAGAAGTTGAGGGGCCGAGGTTAAAGTGTCGTCCACCAATAAAGTGCCGGGGAAAAAACGATTAATTCAAATATAGAAGGTACTTATATCATATACTTTTACAAAGTTGATTGTGTTAGTCACAGTCTTGTGTAAATGATATTGTCTTATGTTTTCCCATCTAATTATACAAAATACTGAAAATTAATGAACACAAATATTAATGCAATAGAGAGACTGTGCATTGATTTACAAATTTGTCTTAAATTTACTTTTTGCATAGAGATATGAAGGTGGGATGGGCTTTTAATATCAGAGTATGGGGGACATGGCTGCGATTTCATATTATATGAATTGATTTGCGGACACTGGACGACCAAAAGGACCGTCCTCAAGCACATGTTCAATAAGTCCAAATAAAATTAATTGAATACGTTATAAAGTTGCTCCCATCTCGACATTATCCGGGATTTTTAAAAAAAAAATGAAGCTAAATGTTGTTTTAAAAAACCTTTCATGTGCATGTGTTTGCTCCAAGTGTGTGTGGTGAGAGATGAGGCTGATAAGACTCGTTGATCGATTTTATGCTGGGTATGGCTCTATCATAGATAATAAAGATATGGATAGGACATATATCAGCGGTCTTCGAGGGGAACAATTGAGGCCATTAAAGTATACCTATATCGAGTCATATAAAGATATCAATAGATCTCAATGCCTTCCCCTCCGGGAACGTGGCCTCAAATGTATTTACATAGACGTGGCCTATCCATATCTTTAGTAGCGATGGGCTCCATCCATAGGATGGATTAAGGTGTCAACAATCAAAGGTTCACTTGATAATCAAACACTTAAGTTAGGCAACCTGCAACTCAGGATCTTTTTATTCAAAGTGTCCTAATAAGTCATAAGGAGGTTAGTTAGGTAAACCTATGGTTGGTTGAAGCTATGGTGCTGATGGACGACTAGCGAGACAGGTCGTGAGCTTTGCGAAGATCTTTTCTACTAACTATCAAGGTTTTCGATATTGTAAAACATAACAATGAAAGAAAATATTTAAATATTATTAATTTGGTTCGGTTAGGTAAGGATAGGACAGGAAATTAGACGTTAACAAATTATCATAGTTTTTAACACGGTCTTAAAGACTGTCAGCTAGAGTTGTACCAGTATAGTTATAAAAACTTAAATACAGCCAACATTAAATAATGATGTTTTTACCACGACAAATTATAAAATATAAAAAAATATATTTTATTAGGATTTTATAATGTTTTCAATACTCATGAGTTTTTGTAAATAGAAAATGTATGAAATCAATAGTTTTAATTTAAAATATGGTTTTGTGTTTTGGTATCCTATTGTCAAAGAATTCTCAAGATTTCCTTCCCACATTTTTTTACATCCTTAATAAATTACATTCATTTTTATACATTTTCTAATACATATATTACAGTGATACACCTCTGATCATAATAACTGTTCGTATTATTACAATGTAAACAATACCTAATTTTTGGAATGTAGTTATTAGGAACTGTTGTATTTAGCTTCCAGCGTATTCTTTTGTTAAGTGTTATTTCACCCAGGTTTCTAAACAATTTTTTTTTCAGTTCTTTGAATTCTAATAGATTGATTTGTATAAATATATTTCAACATTAACCGGTTATACCTAGGAGTACACTGAGTACCTGTGTACATACTATATAATTTGAAAAGAGGCTGTCTCACGTTCGCCATTCAATTTAATTTTTATATATTTCACTTTTTTGATTTTCTTATATATATCTTAATTTAAAACATTTAAAAACTGTTTAAGATTTTGGATATTTTAGTTTGAACTATTTAATGTGTGGTTATACTATTTAAAATTTTCTATAATTTTTTTTGTTTTCTAAAATGCATTTGTCTGCGGGCGCTTACATCTACCATCAATTTTTTTTAAAGATTTTAACTCTAGCTACATTTTTTGAACATTTAAATTTTATTCGTAATTTTTTTAACTGTAGTTGTATTTTTTGTAGATATTATTTATACATTACCTAACCTGATACCCTCTGTATTATCGTTCTTTAGTGAGATTATCATTTTGAATAGTTTTTCTGTTTAAAATTCTGGGCAATTTTGTTAGTACTTTCTAATGTGTATTCTAAAGTAAAATTGTTTCTAAATTTTTTTGGTTTTTTAAAATGCATTGCCTGCGGGCGCCAACACCTCCCTTCTAATTTTTTTTATGATTTTGTCTCTAGCCGAATTATTAAACATTGATAACATTGACTCATACGAATAATCCTTCTTTAATGAACTAAATATTATGAAAAGTTTTTTCCGGTTAAGATTATGGACATCTTAGTTTGAACTCTTTAACGTGTGTCCCTACTATTTAATTTTTTCTAAATTTTTTTTTCTTTTCTTAAATGCATTTGCCTGCGGGCGCCCACACCCCCCTTTCAATTTTTTTTTTTTAGTAGTGTGTACCTACTATTTAATTTTTTCTAAATATTTTTTTTTTGTTTTCTAAAATGCATTTGCCTGCGGGCGCCAACACCTCCCTTCTAATTTTTTTTATGATTTTGTCTCTAGCCGAATTATTAAACATTGATAACATTGACTCATACGAATAATCCTTCTTAAATGAACTACCTATAATTATTTTTAATAGTTTCTTGCGTTTAAGATTATGGACATCTTAGTTTGAACTCTTTGACGTGTGTCCCTACTATTTAATTTTTTCTAAATTTTTTTTTCTTTTCTTAAATGCATTTGCCTGCGGGCGCCCACACCCCCCTTTCAATTTTTTTTTTTTAGTTATGTGACTCTATTTGAATTTCTGTGTAGACTTGAACATTGATATTCTGGTACCCTATGAATAATCCTTCTTAAATGAACTACCTATAAATATTCTGAATAGTTTTTTTCTGTCTATGAGTTTGGGTATTTTAGTTTGTTATGTGTATTTCTTAAGTAAAATTTTTTCCAAAATTTTTTTTTTTTGTTTTCTTATATGCATTTGCCTGCGGGCGCCAACACCCCCCTTCAAATTTTCTTTCTTGTTATGTGACCCTAGTTGAATTTTTTTTATAGACTTAAACATTGAAAACTTGGTGCCCTATGAATAATTCTTCTTAATGAACTTAATATTTTGAATAGTTTTTTCTGTTTAAGATTTTGGACATTTTAGTTTGAAGTTTGTAATGTGTATACCCACGATATAATTGATTTTTTTTTTTTGTTTCCTAAAATACACTGTGGACGCCAACACCCTGCTTCAATTTTTTTCGAAATTATTTTAACTGTTGTTGAATTTTTTTGTAGAGATTTGTAGAGGATTTAGTATTTACGAGTAATTTTTTTGACGAAATCTAAACTAAATTCAACTTTTTGTCAACGTACGTTTCTCCACCCCCCCCCCCCCCATTTCGAATTTCAAACATTTTTTTGGCCAAACATTTAGCGTGTAATTAGCGTGAATTGGCGTGACTAGTTTTGAAATTTGCTTGGCACTAGTCACGCCAATTCACGCTAATTACACGCTAAATGTTTGGCCGAAAAAATGTGTTGAAATTCGAAATGGGAGGGGGGCTGGAGAAACGTACGTACATTAGTAGAAATAAGTTAGATAAAAGTTAATTTATAAAAATTTTTAACCTTGGTAAAATTAAAAAAAATATATAACTCCTAAAATATGTTAGTTTTGCAGTAGAAATTGTCATTACTCATTAACAAAGAATACAATCAATAAAAAAGTAATACAATTTTATTAGTAGATATTTCAAGTACAAAGTAAAATACATAGTTATAATAATTATGTAACAATTAATCTACAATACAAAATTGATATATGCTAAAATTATTCGAATAATAAGTCAATTATACATTGTATATATTATAATGCTTAGGTACTATCAATCTATTATAAGTTACAATATATGTGTTAGGTTTAATTTAAATGAACAATTATTGTGTGAACTGTTTAAAATTGTTACAAATAAGTAAAAAACATTTTTATATAAATAACAATTTATTGGAATAAATTATTTTAATAACGATATCATAGTAAATCTTATTGAATTAGTTATGTTTGTTATACAGATCACGAATCCATTGAATGTGGAACTTAATATCTGTAAAAACTGCGATTGAATTATTTGTATCTGGATCTTTAATACTCGTTACTCCAGTTAAATAATAAGAATTAGAGTGGAAAAAGCTTAAGCCTCCTCCACCATATCCCTTACCCACTCCTTGTCCTGAAACTAAAAATATTTTTTATTAGTCGATGAAGTCTTACAAAGAATAGAACTAAAACGATAATCTTATGCCATCGTACGATGTACATTCGTACCCCAAAATAAGTTAACAGTAAATAACCTTTTGGATATAATGGATCATTAAGTATTAACTAGTAGAGTAAGTACCTACAAAGGCATGGCGTTTTAGTGTGCGCCTATCAATGAAAATAAGGAACAGGTAGGACAAAGTGGCACCCAAGGTACGTTCGCTATGTACTGATAGGTACATATTTAACTAAATTTGATAGAATATAGAACTATATTTTATATACTTATGCTAATTGTAAAATGTGATTCATAATTTAATACAAATTAAGTTTATTTTCATATTTAAAAATGTATGTCTTCAATATTAAGTGGAGTTTGTTAAAAAAAATCCATGTTTTCATGGTATTAATTTTTAAATATTATATTACCCGATGCAGAACCGGCACAAAACTTATCATAAGTCACATATGGTTCAAATCCATTTGTGTACATATTTCGACAAGAGTTACCGTCGACATATGGTAAAGATGCTTCAAATAAAATAGGACTTAAGCTGCCATTATTCAAATATCCCCAACCAACAATCTGTAAAAGTATAAAATAGTAAGTTGTATAATATACATACAATTATAATTAGGACAGCTCTAAACGATTGATTTTTTCATGCATTTAGACCTATAAACTGGCGAAAATAAACATATTTCTAGTGGTCCAATTTTAATTTGTAAGCCTCTTCTCTATGTTTTGCAGGAAAAGCTTTTAATTTTTTTTCTTCTTAGCACAAGTGCAAGTTAATTTTGAGAAATTAAGGAAAGTCATTTGGAACCGTAATCCATAAACTATTCAAAATTTCCAAAATCTGTTTCTTATATATATCTTACAAAATAGGGTAACAAATTAAAATCATTCTTCAAAATTGAAATTTGATTATAAGAAGTATGACAATTTTTTACAGCCTATTAGCATTATTCATTGTTGCGTGTATGCAAAATAAATATATTTTTCAAGAGTGGTAAACTATGCCTTATGTGACACATAGGTACATTGACTATACATATGGTCATAAGAGCATTAATGTATAAAATTAATCACTTTATTTATTTATTTAATTAATTCACGAAATAAAAAATTCCTTATTTAGTACAGTACATAATAATAATTCAGTAAAATGAGATAGCTAACATATACAAGGGGTGATGGCCTAAAAAATACAGCAGAATTATAGGCACAGTAAATATAAATTAAAATAATTAGGACACAAGTAAAATTACATACAATAAATGTACAAAAATAACACAATATTAAGGTAAACTGAGAAAGGAGGGGTCCTCGTTAGCCAACCGCATCATGCGGTCAATTGGTTTGTTTTTACCGTAATTGGTACAGTGGAGAGGTACAGCAAAAGGAACTCGAGACCTTGTGGCCCGATGAGGAACTTTAAAGCTTACTTGGACGAGCAGTGAAGGGGTGTTTAAGGAACCATCGATTAACTTTTATATATAGCTGTTGAGAATGTGTATAGGTTAGTTAAATACAAACTGACTGAACAAAGTTTTTTAATTTTAGAATTCGATCATATTTGAAATAACAATAATGTTTAGTGGTTTATAGTTTTAAATTTAAGGTTCAATTTTTAGTTATATATGAGTATGGTAACATGCCAATATTTATGCATACTTTAGCTGAGAATCTCATGGTATTTGCTATTCACATACAAATGGACAATGATCGATAGACAATAGTGAT
The DNA here is from genome assembly GCA_008086715.1 of Sitobion miscanthi. NCBI lineage: Eukaryota > Metazoa > Arthropoda > Insecta > Hemiptera > Aphididae > Sitobion > Sitobion miscanthi. The sequence goes on from SSSL01000209.1 coordinate 32,636, forward strand.
AGGTACAGTAGTTAACTTTAATTAAATCACAATATTTAAATATTTAAATAATACTACAAACCAACCTTTCCTATATCTCCATTTACTTCATTGTATTTACCATTCCAATCGATACAAATAGGTTCAACAGTATCACTAAAATAAACTCGGTTTTTTAACACAATAATAGCTATATCATCAGTATGAAATACTCTACTTCCATAATAACCTTCTCTTAGGTAAACAATTTCCACCTATAAAATTTTTTTAATTTATATTATATTATTTGAGATACCATTTATTTTCAAACATTTGAATTATTAATAACTTACATCTATTATTTGAGTAAAGTCGTTGTCAATAATTGTAATATTTCTATCATATTTTCCAACAGCAATTTTGTATAGACCTTCATCTTTTAATATTCTATCGAATGACATACCATTTTTCCAAAAACAATGAGCCGCTAAAAATTAAATTTATGTTATTTTAATTTTTTCTTAAATTCGATTTACAAATATTTTACCAGAAACGACTAATTTTGAAGAAACAATTGACCCTCCACAAACATAGTCATAACTGGAATTCCTTTTATTGAATTGATATGCTCCAACATTCCAAGGTGCTGTTCCATAAAGTGCTTTTTGACCATTCTTTATCAATACTTGGTTTGTATATACATTACCGCAATCTAAAATAATATTAGATAGGTAAATATAAGTTATAGTGTTAGAAAATAGAAGCTCTAAATTTAGGATAATTTGTGTAACGCTGGCATCTATTAGTTAGTTCTTATTACAAAAACATTTTATAAATAATAATAAATGTCATAAAGCTATTATTTTGTACCAGTGGTAATATTTTTTCCATACACGTTTCTAGCACACAACTCGTTGGTCTCGTCTGAACCATCTGAACAATCCTTAAGACCATCGCAAACCCACGACTTTTCGATAGACACACCATTTGAACAATTAAACTTGTCTTGTGCGTTTCTATAATTTTATCCAATTTTTATGCATCAAAACATTATTTAATATTAATTATAAACAAAATTATGAAAGCTAATCGATTTTAAAAATTCCGATACTTATACTTAACACAACTATAAATATATATGCCAAATTCTACTATAGTTACTTATTTGCCATCAATGATGGATACCTAGTGAAAAATGACAAAATTCGCCTTAACTATTATCTAACATAATATTATCATCATATTAACTGAATTAGAGTCAGTGAAAAAAATATTAAAAAATATTTTAATAATAAGATAATAGCATATACCTATAAGGTAATGGACTGCACATTCTACTCCACCCTGCCATCAATGCTAGGGAATCATATATCTGAGGCAAAAATCAGAGATGTCCTTTTTACAGTCGTCAAAGCTGTGGGGGTGTTAATAGGTGAAATGGCATCCCGGGAGTTTTTACTAATTATATTTTCCATCTCTTTACTTATTTTGCAAAATAAGACATCCCCTTGACCCTTATAATTATATACAAATATTATCGATTTATATTGGTGTTTTTCAAAAACATTTTTATTACGATGATTTTTTAAATTGGTTTTACGATAATAAAATGAAAAATTATCTTTATTAATATTTAAAATATTGCTACTTTTTTTATACGGAAAAAGTATACTTATTTGTTTTTGTTGGTTTAAATTGGGTAGTAATATATGAATATGACAATAAGATATAATAAATCTAAACACAATTCCTTAAAATGTTATGAAAATAAAATAAGATAATGTATTATAGGTTGTATAGTTCAAACTTTCAACTTTTTGATTAATTTTACAAAAGTTAATAAATATAATAAAAATAATTGATATTCAAAAATAGTTTAATTTTTCTACTATTTTTTTCACACTTAAAATTATAAACCATACTGTTAATATTTATAAGTTGTATCTACATAAATACTTTAAAGATATTATACACTTATATTGCAATAATTTAATGTTTGTTATGTTTGAATTTTAAAATATATTTAAATTTAAGTACTTAGTACTTACTTAAGTAGCCTATATTAGGCATATATTGATATATGCAAAAATAAGATACCCAACTAAAATTGACACCATGTATAAAATTGTATTATGAAAAAGGTATACGGGAGTTAAAATCCCCCCCCCCGACTCCGGTGTTTAAGCAATAGATATATGATAACTATATAAATCAAGGACATCCCTCCACTAATTTTAAGCAATTTCGAAAACTGCATATGTGTGGTAAAAAAATTAACAATAGAAAATAAATGAAAGGATAGTCGATGAAATTAGATTTTTACATAATGATAATGTACCTATAAAGAGAAGAGATTTTGATTTTTCTGATAATAATGTGTACCTATAGTTAGTATAAAGAATACCTACCTAATATTAAATATATATCGGAAATCGTATATTGTTTGATGGTGCTTATTAAGACTTTAGGACCCTAAGCCCCCAAGGCCCCAATCACCACTAACTCTGCCACTTACAGAACCATAGGCGCAATTTGGGGGGTGCTTGGCGGTGCTTAGCACTCCCAAAATCCATATTAGCACCCCCAAATTTTTGATAGCATCATCGAATTTTTATTGACTATAATATATTATGCCATGGGTATTTGGATACATTTATTTCTAAGACCTTATCATTTTCATAATAATAATACATAGGTAACTTACCTATCTGAATAATAATATAGATAAAAGCGTAATGTGTTATAGGTAATTGTTTATATTAACGTTAATGCGAAGGTGTATTAAATTAAGTTGTATGCATGGAGGCAGAGGCCTCCACTAATCACTTTAGTCGACATTAATCTAGCAACCCATACATTTAACCCAAATTGCGCCTATGTACAGAACATAATATTTATTTATACAACAGTCACATACACTGAGCCACATGATATAGCTTGTCGTCTGTATCTGTTATAGAATCCACGAATCCATTGAACGTGGAACTTAACTTCTGTAAAAACTGCGATTGAATTATTTGAATCTGGATCTTTGACACTCGATACTCCAGTTAAATAATAAGAATTGGAGTGTAAAAAGCTTAATCCTGCACCACCATATCCCTTATTCACTCCTTGTCCTGAAACTAAAAATATATTTTATTGGTCTATGAGGTCTTACAACGAATGGATCTAAAACGATAATCGTATGCTATCGTACTACACTCGTACCTGAAAATAAGTTAACAGTAACGGTGAATTACCTATTGGATATAATGGATCATTAACTAGTACCGTAAGTACCTAAGAAGGCAAGGCGTTATATTTTTAGGCGTTTTAGTTTGCACTTTGCACCTATCAATGAAAACAAATAATATACGATAAAGTGGTACCCAATGTACGCTTGATAAGTACTAGCTGAAACATATTTAACAATTAACTTGTTTGATAGATTTGAAGAAATATATTTTATATTCTTATACTAAACGTAAAATGTGATTCATAATTTAATAAAAATTAAGTTTATCTTCGTATTTAAAAGTGGTTTGCCTTCAATATGAAGTGTGTAATAAATTTAAGTGGGGTTTGTTAAAGACATCAATGTTTGCATGGTACCTACCTATTAATGTTTAAATGTAAATTACCCAATGAAGAACAAGCACATAACTTATCAAAAGTAACATATGATTCAAATCCGTTTGTGTACAATTTTCGGCAAGAGTTACGGTCGATGTATGGTAAAGATGCTTCTAATAAAATAGGACTTAAGCTGCCGTTATTCAAATGTCCCCAACCAACAATCTGTAAAAGTATAAAATAGTTGTTTAATGAACTTACAATTACAATTAATGAATTGAATTAATCACTTGTTATGTTGCTGTTGGGAATGTGTATTGTGTATATGTTAGTTGAATACATTCTGACTGATCAAAGTTATTTAATTTTATAATTCGATCATTATATATGAACTACTATGAATAACGTTTAGTGGTTTGGCAATTTTAATTTATGTATGAATTTTGCAACACGACAATATTTATATATACTTTACTAGATAATCTCACGGTATTTGCTCTTTACATACAAATGGACAATGATCGATAGACAGTAGTGATAGATACAGTAGTTAACTTTAATCAAATCACAATATTTTAATATTTAAATAATACTACAAACCCACCTTTCCTTTATCTCCATTGACTTCATTGTATTTACCATCCCAATCAATACAAATAGGTGCAACACTATTACTAAAAGAAATTTGGTGTTTTAACACAATAATAGCTATATCTTCAGCATGAAAACCACTAAATCCATAGTAATATTCTTTGAAGTAAACAATTTCCACCTATACAATCGTTTTAATATATATTATACATGCGATATACCTGAAATTATTTTTAGACTTTTGAATCGTTAATAACCTACATACCAATTACTAATAACTTACATCTATTATTTGAGTAAAGTCATTGTCAATAACTGTAATATTTCTATCATATTTTCCGACAGCAATTTTGTATAGACCTTCGTCTTTTAATATTCTATCGAATGACATACCATTTTTCCAAAAACAATGAGCCGCTAAAAATTAAATTTATGTTATTTTAATTTTTTCTTAAATTCGATTTACAAATATTTTACCAGAAACGACTAATTTTGAAGAAATAATTGACCCTCCACAAACATAGTCATAACTGGAATTCCTTTTATTGAATTGATATGCTCCAACATTCCAAGGTGCTGTTCCATAACGTGCTTTTTGACCATTCTTTATCAATACTTGGTTTGTATATACTCTACCGCAATCTAAAACAATATTAGATACATAATATAAGATGTAATATTAAAAAGTCGATGGTCAATTTAGAATGATATTTGGAACGCTGGTATCCATTAGTTTTTTCTTTATTACACAAACATATAAATATTATTAAACGTCATATAGCTATTGTTTTGTAGGTACCCTCGGTTATTTTTGTTCCATTCTCGTTTCGAGCACACAACTCGTTGGTCTCGTCTGAACCATCTGAACAATCCTTAAGACCATCACAAACCCACAACTTTTCGATGGACACTCCATTTGAACAATTAAACTGATCTTGGACGTTTCTATAATTGTGTTCAATTATTATGCAACAAAACATTATTAAATATTAATTATAGGTACAATTATAAACAAAAGTATGAACGCTAATTGATAAAGTGGGTGGCATCCTTCTACTTTTTATTATTTATATTTCCATCCCTCCGCGTATTTTGTAAAATAGTACATCCTCCTTGGCCCATACAAATATTTTTGAGTTATATGGTGTTTTTACAAAAACATTTTTTTACGATGGTTTTTTAAATTGATTTTTCAATAATAAAATGAACAATGATGTTCATTAAGGGGATCACAGCCCACAAATTTTTCATTCGTTATAGACTGATAAGCAATGGTAAATTACACATATGGTTTTCAAAAATCTCATAAAATAGTTGCTTTTCATTTGTATTTGTTTTTGGCACAACTGGTTATCCCTCCACTTATTTTGAGCAACTTTGACCACTGCTTATGTGTAATATAAAAGTTTAACAATTGAAAATAAAGGAGAGGATAGTACACGAAGTTAGACTTTTACATAATGAAAATATATAAAAAGAAGAGTTTCTGATCTTTATGATAATAATCTGTATTTAGTATAAAGAATACCTACTTAATGTTAAATATAGATCGTATATTGCTTAAAGTGCTTATTAAAACTTTAATAGGAACCAACCATCAATAATTTTATCACATACAATAACATAATATTTATTTTTATTAAAGTTACATACTTTGAGCAAGATGATATAGCTTGTCGTCTGTATCTGTTATAGAGTCCACGAATCCATTGCATGTGAAACTCAACTTCTGTAAAAACTACGATTGAATTATTTGAATCTGGATCTTTGACACTCGATACTCCAGTTAAATAATACAAATTAGAGTGTAAAAAGCTTAAGCCTCCTCCACCATATCCCTTACCCACTCCTTGTCCTGAAACTAAAAATATATATTTTTGGTGTATGAGGTCTTACAACGAATGGATCTAAAACGATAATCGTATGCTATCGTACTACACTTGTACCTGAAAATAAGTTAACAGTAACGGTGATTTACGTTTTGGATATAATGGATCATTAACTAGTGGAGTAAGTACATTCGAAGACGTTATAGTTTTAGGCGTTTTAGTTTTCACCTATCAATGAAAACAAGCAACAGGTAAGACAAAGTAGCACCCAACGCACGCTCGCTTTGTACTGATACATGTTTAAATTGTTTGATACATTGTAAGAAATATATTTTATATTCTTATACTAATTGTAAAATGTGATTCATAATTTAATAAAAATTAAGTTTATCTTCATATTTAAAAGTGTCTGCCTTCAATATTAAGGGTTTAATAAATTTAGTGGAGTTTGTTAAAACATCAATGTTTAAATATTATATTACCCAATGTAGAACCGGCACAAAACTTATCATAAGTCACATATGAATCAAATCCATTGTTGTACAATTTTCGGCAAGAGTTACGGTCGATGTATGGTAAAGATGCTTCTAATAAAATAAGACTTATGGTGCCGTTATTCGTTTTTCCGAAACTAAAAATCTGTAAAAGTAAAAAATAGTTGTTTAGTGCACATACAATTATAATTAATAAATTGAATTAACCATTTGTTATGCTGCTGTAAGGTATGTGTATTGTGTATAATACGTTACTTAAATATATTCTGACTGATATGTTAAGTTTTTAATTTAGAATTCGATGGTTTAATATGATATAAGAATAATGTTTCGCTGTTTACTGTTTTAATATTAAGGTTCAATTTTTAGTTATGTATGAGTATGGCAACATACAAATATTCATGTATACTTTAGCAGAGGATCTCATGGTATTTGCTATTTACATACACATGGACAATTATCGATAGACGAAAGTGATAGAAACAGTAGTTATCTTTAATTAAATCACAATATTTTAATATTTAAATAATACTTCAAACCAACCTTTCCTTCATCTCCATTGACTTCATTGTATTCACCATTCCAATCAATACAAATAGGTGCAACACTATTACTAAAAGAAATTTGGTTTTTTAATACAATAATAGCTATATCTTCAGCATGAAACACTTTATATCCTTTATAACGTTCTTTCAGGTAAACAATGTCCACCTAAACAATTGTTTTAATTAATATTATATATGAGATGCCAATTATTTTTAGACTTATTTATTATTAATAATTTACATTCATTATTTGAGTAAAGTTGTTGTCAATAATTGTAATATTTCTATCATATTTTCCAACAGCAATTTTGTATAGACCGCTGTCCATTAATATTCTATTAGACGACATATCAGTTTTCCAAAAACAATGAGCCGCTAAGAATGATATATTTAATTTAATTTAAATTTTTTTTTAAATTCGCTTTACAAAGATTTTACCAGAAACGACTAAATTTGAAGAAATAATTGATCCTCCACAAATAAAGTCATAACTGGAATCGCTTTTATTGATCTTATATACTCTACAGTCCAAGGTGCCATTCTATTAAGTACTTTTTGACCATTCTTAATCAATACTTGGTTTGTGTATAGTCTACCGCAATCTAAAATAATATTAGACACATATAAGAATATTTTATATTAGAAAATAGAAGGTCCATATTTAGAACTATATGAGTAACTCTTGCATCCATTACCTAGTTATTACCATTTACCATTAATTTAAAATACACAGATAAGCCATAGAATATAGCATGAGGTTTTAAGTCACCGAAATCTCCTACGCTATGGCTTATCTGTGTATTTTAAAACAATGTTATTAGTGATTATTTATTACAAAACATATAAATATTATTAAATGTAATTTAGCTATTATTTTGTACCTGTGGTCATATTTGTTACAAACTTGTTTCGATCACACAATTTTTTATTTTCGTCCATCTGGACATCCGGACAATCCTTCCAACCAACACGAATCCTTGACGATTCGATAGACACTCCATTTGTACAATTAAACTTATCTTCGGTGTTTCCATTATACAAAATACCGGATCCTGAAATAATGAATTTGTATGCATTACATACGTAATCAATGTTTAGTCGATTAGGATTATTATTTATTGTTTTAATCAGAATTTGCAGTTTGAATTCAATATTATCATGATTATAATATTAGGTATCATAATTATAATATTATAATCTTAAATATATTGTATTCATGTGTAATAAGTACTGTGGCATCATTTCAGTTATTAATAGAGGGTATGGGGAACAAACGTTTTGACAAGCCAATAATTAATGTAAAAAGAAAACCACTCTTTTCACGAGCAAGCTTCTATTTTCAATTACTATGATTGTCTCAATTTAATTGTTATCTTTAATTATTTTATATAAATTATCGTAATAATGAATTCAATATTGTAACTTTCTGTTTGTAGTTATCACCAAATATTAAAGAGTGGTTATTTTGTACTCCGACTTTTTTGATATATTATACAGTATGTAACAGGAAGACTTTTTCAAAATATTATTTTTGACATGGATATATTTCTTAACATAATATTTTTTCCAACACAATTTAAGTAGCGTAATTTTTTTTTTCAGGTCTTTCTTTTACACTGTATACTACCATGCGTATATATTTACCATTTAAGTACCAACGCATTATGATTTATGTTTGAAATTACTTATTCATAGTTATATATGGATAGGTATTAATAATTTCTATTGCGGCATTTATTTCCCTGTACATGTACCTACATACAATTTATTGTATTAAAAAATATATTCAAAATGTTATAAATAGATAATAGTACATAACGTCTCACCATCGTATTTGGTTACTTTTAAAAAATATATATATATAGAAAAAGACAGTGACGTATTTAGCATTTATTTGAGGGTGGATATATTGTTTTTCTCCCACCACTAGAAATACCTAAATATATCTATCTTATTTAACTCATCTATTTTATCTATTTTACTATTACATCTATCTCAAGTGGGTCAATGTAATGGATGGAGTTAAATTTGAATTCAATAATATAATATCATTGTATAAGAAAAATGATTCTGAGCGAAGACTGTCAGTCAACCTATATGATATTACTAAGTATATTTGATTATATTATTGTGAATAAAGTAATATATACATTATAACCTATTTACGTGGAATCTTGTTTTAAATTTTCAATCCTTAGATATAAAAGTTGAACATTTTATAAATTTTTAACTACAAAATAATTATTAATTTTTAAATTTAATTAATATTGTCAAAAATTTAACTTTAAATGATTATAAAAAATTGCATCTTTGTATTTTTAATGTTTTTTAAATGCTATTATAATAATACATCAGAAGGTTTGTATTAAATTTTCACGCATTATTACCCGAAAATTAAAGGTAAAAAAACTAAAAAAATTGAAAACCGACAATGTCCGTTAACAGCTCAAAAAGAGTCAAAATATTTTCAAAATTGTATGGTGTTTAGAAAATGAAAATATAAACATTCGGTGAAATTTTCATGCATCTACATTTCTTCGTTTTTGAATTACAACAAAATAAGAAAATCGCTACATGAGAAATCGAGTGAATATCCAAACTTGTAAAAATATGAACTTCAAATACTCATAACAATTTTAATTTGATTTGCTTGTAGACATTTTTTTTGATAAAGGTAGATAAACTTATAAGGAATCTTGTATTACATTTTAAAATCTTAGATTTAAATAGAAACATTTTTATGAATTTCTAACTCAATATAATTTGCACACTTTCGTGAATTTTACGTATTTTGACAATGTCTTAACTTTAAATGCTTATAAAAACAAATTGTGGCATTTTAATATTTTTCATCTGTATTTGAAACAACATACTAGGGGCCTTCTGTTAAATTTTCAAATTTTTACCCAACAAATTCAATTTTATTGATACTTATAGAATAAAAAACTAAAAAACTGGAAACTGAAAATGTCCATAAACAGCTCAAAATAAATTGTATGGGGCATAGAAAATGCTAATATAAAAAATAAACATTCAGTCAAAATATCATGCATCTACGGTCATTTGTTTTAGCGTTACACCAAAAACCAAAATCGATTTGGTCAAAAATTGATTTTGTGTAAAATTTCCTGGTTTTCCTTAATTTTTATTTTATTTTTCGCGGCGATTTCAAGCTACTTGGAAATTTTTACTTTTGACCCTCCAAAGTACCTACTAGATTCACTTTCCTATCAGAAAAGATATTGTTGAAGAAAAACTAAGCACTTTTTCAGTTTTACTGTCCTAAAAAGTAAAAGGTAATGACAGACACAAAAAAACACACATCATTGTAAAATTAATACATCGATCACTCCGCTCAGAATCTAAAAAAGATCAGGGGGGAGATATATCTCTCTAATTTCCCTCCGTAAATACGCCACTGGAAAAAGACATGCCTTTCAGTGTTAAAGTAATTTTTTGAGTATATTTTATATTTTAATATGATAAATATTATAATATGTACTAACATAAATACAAATAATGTCATCATATAATATTATTTTCTATCATTATATTGTTAACACTGATATTACGTACCGAAAAATAAATATATTATTATCCAGGAATATGTCATTTCCATCGCGAATGGCTGAAATTAATGTAAATATATTTAAAAATATATACGAGTAATATTTATAATATACTTAAGTTATATCAAATGAATGCACAATACACTAAACAATATTTTACCGTACATTTTCTAACATGTAGGTATAGCAAGATATAATATAATAATAATAATAGTAAATATAGTAATAATACCTACATTAAATACTGACAATATCTGTTTATTAAGTTTATTAACTTTTTACTTCACGAGATAGCACTTTGTAAGAGACGATAATTCAAATAAAACTTAATAGCACGAGAGTTCTAGGCACATCAGGTCTTCTATAACATCTAATATATAAATTACATGATGCTAATGTGTAGTCCGGTTGTTACTATGTACCTATATGTACTATATGCGATAATGTAATCGACCTAATGTCCAACTACGTATAGATGGGTGTAAAAGAAAAAAATTATGATTTATTAATTTGATTCAAAAATCATTGTATGTGTTGAAAATATAATTAATTTATTATATAGGTATGTTACAACATATTGCTTATCAATTGCATCATACTGTTATTGTAAGCGTAAATCACGCTTTCATGTATTTCTATAACATGGTCATAAGGTCACTGTATAGTATATATATTAATTATAGCTAATTATATGTTATCTGTAAGAAGAGACTGGGGACTGTGTTGCATTATTGAAAAAAGCGGGTAAGTGGGTAACGCTCTGCTGTATATTAGGTGTCTATAGAGAAGTCACTGTATAATGGACGTTTTGAATTTGAATTAAATTATATGATAAAATGATAGTATCTGCGATCTGCCTTTACGAAAAACGATTCTGAGCGAAAACAGTTAAAATATAAGAAAATCGCTCCATGAGAAATCGAATGAATATATTTTATAGTGTTGTGAAAATTTGAACTTCAAAAACTCATAAAAAATTTATTTGACTTTCGGGTAGACATTTTTTTGTGATAGAAGTATACAAATTAATCAGGAATTTAATATTAAATTTTCAAGTCTGAGATATAAAAAGAAAAATGTTATTAATTTAAATTTAAAATAATTTGTAAATTTTCGTGATTTGCGTAATTTTTCAAAATTTGAACTTCAAACGCTCATAAAAAAATTACTATAGATTTACCCTCATTTTTTTTTTAATTTGTACTAACAAAAACTTACGAGGAACCTTGTATTACATTGTAATTTGTCAAGTTTTTTGACAACATTTTTTTATTGACATTATTGAAAAACAAACTAATATTAATCGAAAATTTCATACGCCTATAAATAGCTCAACATGAGTCAAAATACTTTATGTTAATAATTATATGGTGTAGGCATATAAAATGTTAATGTTTAATAAACATTCATTGAAAATTGTATGCATCCACGGTAATTTTTTTTGAGTAGGTATATCAAAAACAAAATTAATTATGTCGAAAACCGATTTTGTATACTGTGTACCTTATTTTTTGTTTTTTTGTTTTTTCCGGCGCTTTTATTAACTACTGGGAATTTTAAATTAACAAAAATAATAATAAAAATATAAGAATACATCATTGTAAAATCAATACATTCATCGCTCCACTCAGAATCTAAAATTGCAAAAAATAAAGGGTGTCCGGTAAAACAGAAATATTATAGATACCTACCTTACAATATTATTCATGGGTACTCAAAATATTTAATGTATACTGTTATATTTTATTCACAAAGTGATATTTTCAAATTAATTGTTTTCAACAAGAATTTATGAAACTTACTGTACCTACCCATTAGCAAAGTGTAATAGTAAAATAAATTACTTTAATAGCAATATCATAAAATATACTTAACATACTTAATATACTAACATATAGTTCAGTAATCGTTTTTCGTATACAATGGTTTTTTATCACTCGTATCACAAATTAGAAGTATTCAAATTTTATAAAACTACACTGTGGATTCCAAAACGTACGAACACGATTAAAATATGTCATAATGCACGAAACTCGTACTGATACCTGATAGTATATACATTTGGCTGTTTCTATGTGAAAGTATTTGAACAGATAAATAGATTTTAACGAGGATTTCACAGATACTTGGTTGATAAAATAGTTATATAAACATATGGGGTAAGTTTCAAGTATCTACGGCTATTTGTTTTTAATTACAATAAAATAATAAAATTGCTCCACTAAAAAATTAGTGAAATGTAGACGAACTTATGAGGAATCGTGTATAACATTTTAAAATATCATGGATGTACATAATATGCGGGTACCACGCACTCGTAAATCATTAATTAATTTTATAGATTTTATGAAAAAAAGCTCTAAAACTTTAATACTAATGTACATTAAAATACGATGAGTAGCTAAATAATGCAGTAAGTACCTAGTAATGAAAGTCGTGGGCAAGTTAATGAAAATAATATTAACTGTAGCAAGTTAAGTTAATTCAATTAAATTGCCTTTAGTTATAAGTTGAAAGTTGACAAAAAAATTTAACTAGAAACGTTTAAAGGTAAGATAGAAAATAAAATAAAATAAATTCAGTTAAAAAAAATATTAAGTTACAATATTTTTAATTCATAAACTGCTCTAATATTTTGTTATACACAGACATTTACCAAGACGTTTAACACTGTGTAAAAATTAGATTATTATAATATTATATAATTCGAAAATAAATG